>ML781228.1:2035927-2052457 GCA_009831015.1 Picea engelmannii
TTTGAGCCAGAAATGTTTGTTGTTGCAGGAGTTCAAAGTCAAGACTTTAGGCTTTGATGATCTCAGGGAGATGTACGTAGGAGATCCAGATTTTGCAGAGGCGTATGGAGCAGCTGAGAACCCAGTTCTCATAGATCGAAGTCAGTGGATAGATTACATGATCCAATATGGATTGCTGTTCAGAGGAAATCAATTGTGTATTCCAAATTGCTCCATGAGGGAGAACTTGTTGAAATAAAAGCACAACGGAGGCTTAGCAGGGCACTTTGGCCATGACAAAACATTCGCGAAGCTAAGAGAATCATACTTTTGGCTAGGGATGTGGTCAGAAGTTAAAAGGTTTGTTGACAGATGTAGAATTTGCCAACATTCTAAGGGCAGAAAGCAGAATGCAGGTCTTTATCAACCATTTCCCATACCAGAGAGGCCATGGGAGGCGATCACCATGGATTTCGTACTAGGATTGCCGAGGACACAGAGAGGTGTTGATTCCATATTTGTGGTAGTTGATAGGTTTTCAAAGATGGGACATTTCATTCCGTGTCAGAATACCAGTGATGCGAATCACATCGCAAATTTATTTTTCAAATAGGTTGTTAGACTTCATGGACTACAGAAAAGCATAGTTTCGGACAGGAATACCAAATTCATCGGACATTTCTAGAGGAAACTTTGGAAGAAGATGGGAACTAACTTAATGTTCAGTTCTACCTATCATCCACAGACAGATGGATAGACATAAGTGGTCAACAGAAGTCTAGGAGACTTGCTGAGGAGTTTAGTGATGGAACACCACAGTAGTTGGGATAGCGTATTGCCACAGGCAAAATTCACCTATAATGATTCAGTGAATCGAAGCACAAGGAAAAGTCTGTTTGAGATAATATACAATAGACAGCTGAAAGGTGTTTCAGAGCTGAGGGATTCGGAGAAAATAATGACTCAGAGCGCAAGCGCTGAAGAATTTGCTGAGGTGATGAGGGAACTTCACAGGAGGGTGAAGCAACGACTGACAGAATCAAACCAAGAATACAAGCGCAGAGAAGATCAACATCGAAGACAACTTCAATTTGAGGTTGGCGATCTGGTTCTGCCACATCTGAGGAAGGAAAGGTTCCCAAGGGGAACATATAATAAGCTAAAAATGAAGAAAATTGGTCCATGCAGAGTCCTAAAAAAATTGGGAGACAATGCTTACGAGATTGAATTGCCGGATGAGATCGGAATATCTACGACATTCAATGTCTCAGACTTATATCCATATAAGGCTAAGGAAGCAATAGCTAGAAATGATGAACAACCATAGGTGTGCACAAGCTGAAGAAGAAGTATCAGTTGTGCATCTGAGCAAAGGAAGCTAAGGACTGCTGCTGCAGGAAGTGTGCAGAGTCGGAAAGATTCAACACTTGAAGTGGTTGAACGTCAAGTGTAGAGGGTGCATGCAGGTTTCTCTGAAGAATTAGAGTTGAAAAGCTCAAGAGGTGTAGCACCTTCGTGGTATCATCAAAGGAAAGCACTAGGAGTTGTGCATGGACGTTTCTGGAACGAGTTCCAAGCGCAGGCTTTGAAAGGCAAAGAGCGATAAGGAACACTTAGTCATTTTCGAGAAATCTCCAAAAAGGAGAAATCGACGGTCAGGATCCACAGAGGAGATTGACAAAGTTCTGTCAGCCGTCAGATCTCGGGGAAGTTGCGCAGGATTTTAAGCCTAGCGAACAAGAGAAGGAGTCAGGGAGTCATCGAGATTTGACTCATCGGAAAATCGGGGTTTCTGTGGTCATGAAACTCTCGTAGAAAGGAATCGCGACGCACGAATTCCCGAAAGGATCCCAACCATTGATCACAATAGGGACACGTGGCCAGAGATCCCAAGGATCGTGTAATCGGAGATCAGGGATTTCAGAGACGGGAGCTTTGTATGTTGACATCGTGATCTGTGATTTTTCGACACGGTAGGAGCCGTTGATCTACGGGACGCGTGTCCAAGGATCTAGAGGATTTGGCATTCAACATTTCGGGTTTTCTGAGGACAAGGGAACTGTCACATCAGGAACCGTGATATCACGAATCGCGATATCTCGATAATTAAAGTTGTAGGCCCCAGAAGGTGGAAAGGAGCCAGGTGTCATCGGGGTTCGGGACTTGGAGAGCCTCGTGAGTTTTTGTAACGGGAATCGCGATTTCCCGAAAAGCAATTTCCCAATCGCACGGAAGTCCGAACCATAGGCACTGGAGAGGAAGACAGGTGTCGAGGAAGTCAACCTTTGCAGGGTCAATGTGAGGTGGCATCAGGGATCGGAGAATCAAGACTTTCGAGGGTGCGAGTTCTGCGCATATCATTTCTGCGAAGTCTGAAACTGCGACTAGGGAGAAAGACGTGATTCAGTGGACTGACAGGTCATATGCGAGAAGGGCTAGCTGGGAGGAGCTTGGAAAAGGAGAAAGGCGCCATCTCAAATTCAGGAGTCAGGGATTCGTAGTGGCTGAGAACTATGACACCGCATATGCCAATTTCCCGATAGGGAAATCCCCGATCAAGAATAGAACAGTGTTGACATCGAGACCCATCGGGTTTTGGGGTTTTGTGTAGCACAAGGAACGTGCCCACGAGGTTCACGATAACGCGAAACCTGATTTCCCGATACGGTAAAGGGGAGATCACCAAGAGCATTCTGTGGGTGCAGAAAACTTCCGACAAGGGAGTTTGAAGAGCATTTTAGCTCTTCGGGCCAGTGAAGAGAATGTCCTGGTGATAGCGGATGTGCCCTGGGTAGCGCGTGCTATGTCAATGTGGTATCAGAGTGAGGGAGTTCTCTATTTTCTGTAGCATAGGAGACGATAATTTCACCATGCTGCCCAGAAGAGAAAGACAGTCACCTCAACCCAAGGATAGGGAAGTGAGAAGAAGGGGCAGACCAGTAGCTAATCCAGAAATGGAAAGGCAGATATGAGATCTCAGAGCGAGACTGGAAGATATGGAGGCAGCGCAGAGATGCACCGCAAATGTTGGAGATCTAAGTGACTCCAAAGGCGAAGCTGAAGCTGAACAACAAGGAGAAGTTGCAGCTAAAGATGCAGCCAATGAGCGATTGATTAAAGCCATTGCCAGGATGAGTTCAAAGACAAAAATGGACATTCCAACTTATGAAGGAAGTCTGGATGCAGAAGAGCTGTTGGATTGGATTAGATCTTTTGACACGTATTTCGACTATGAGGATATCGAAGAGGACAAAAAGGTAAGGCATGCTGTCACAAAATTGAAAGGACATGGAACATTATGGTGGGACGAGCTTCAGGTAGATAGACGTTCCAAAGGGAAACAAAAGATTAAAAGCTGGGATCGAATGATTGCGAAGATGAAGGCAAAGTTCATCCCAAGGGATTATCAAATCACACTGTTCAGGAGAATGCAGAACCTGAGACAGAAGTTGATGACGGTGAAGGAGTATACTGAAGAATTCTACAGGCTCAATATCAGAGCAGGTCATTGGGAGAGTGATGATGAAAAAGTAGCCAGGTATATGAATGGCTTAAGATACAATATCTAGGATGAGATGAGTATGAAAACCATTAGAACAGTGGAGTATACGTATCATATGGCTTTGAAAGATGAGGAAAAGCTGAGCCGTAAGCCAACACAGTGAGGTAGAGGCAGAAGTCAGCCCAAGGGTAAATCAGTTGCCCAGGATAAATACTAGAAGCCCAAGGAGGAGTGGAAGAGACCTCATGGTAAAGTTGAAATAGGTGGAACCTCACAGTGAGGGCCACATGCTGAACATAGAAGGCAGAAAAATGATCAGCGAGGAGATTATGCTGATGCAAACACTCTTCCTCGTACTAGAGGTCGAGGTAGAGGAAGAGGTGGAGTCATCACATACTACACATGTGGGAAAAACGGGCACAAAGAGGTTGATTGTCCAGATAGAAAGAAGGATGGAGGAGAAGCGAACATCGTCGAGGCGCAGAGGCGAGATGTTGAAGCAGAAGACACATAAGATGGTAGGTCATTGATGATGCGCAAAGTTCTCTTAACACCAAAGAAGGGGGTGGAGGACACAACTCAAAGAAACAGACTGTTCAGAACTGCATGCAGGACCAAAGACATGAAATGCAAAGTTATCGTGGATAGCGGTAGCATTGATAATCTCGTTTCAATCGAGATGGTGGAGAAACTGGAGCTGGAGATGACTGATCACCCGAGTCCGTATAAAGTTTCATGGCTACAGAAGGGACATCAGGTGAGTGTCACTAAACAGTGCTTAGTTGGCATTAAAATAGGAGGATATAATGACAAGATTTTATGTTATGTCATTCTTATGGATGTTTTCCATTTACTGCTGGGAAGACCATGGCAGTATGATAGAAACATGATCCATGATGGGAAAATGAATATGTATACCCTGGAGAAGAATGGGAGAACACATATGTTACTTCTGATAAGAGATAAGGAGGTAAAGCTGGAAGTGAACAACAGGGTACTTCTCATGAGTGGGAAGGAGCTTCTTACAGAAGTTAAGCAGAAGGAAGATCCACAATTCTTTGTGGTCAGGAAACCAAAAATCATTTTGACCAGCACAAGAGTGGATGATTTGCCGGAAGAAATTCAGGAACTACTTGAAGAGTTCGATGACATTGTGGTAGAAAAATTACCTCATTCGTTGCCACCAATGAGGAGCATAAGTCACCACATAGACCTTGTACCAGGAGCTAGTTTTCCAAACAAAGATGCGTACAGGTTGACGCCTCAGGAGAACGAGGAGGTTAAAAAGTAGGTCCAAGAGTTATTGGACAAGGGATTGGTCATAGAAAGTTTGAGTCTGTGTGCAGTTCCAACGGTACTCAGCCCAAAGAAATATGGAGGCTGGAGAATGTGCACCGATTCCAGAGCCATTAACAAGATCACCATCAGGTATAGGTTCCCATTGCCAAGAATGGATGACTTGATGGACTGTTTAAGTGGAGCCATTTTTTTTTCAAAGGTTAATTTGAAAAGCGGATACCATCAAATTCGCATGAGGGAAGGCGATGAGTGGAAGATAGCCTTCAAGACCAACGAAGGACTATATGAATGGCTAGTCATGACGTTTGGTTTGACGAATGCACCGAGTACATTCATGAGGCTAATGAATGAAGTGCTGAAGGAATTCATAGGTAAGTTTGTCATTGTTTATTTAGATGACATATTTATTTTCAGCAAGATGAAAGAAGAACATCTGAAGCATTTAGCTACAATAATCAGAAAGCTACAACAAGAAAAGCTATTGATCAATGTGAGGAAATCTTCATTTCTGAAGACATAACTCATTTACTTGGGGTTTGTCATATCGACAAATGAATTGAAGATGGATCCAAGTAAAGTTGAGGTAATTAAGAATTGGCCATCACCAAGAAATGTTTTCGAGGTGAGAAGTTTTCATGGACTGGCGAGTTTCTATAGGAAATTCATCCGAAATTTTAGCAGAATCAGTGCAACGATGATGGACACAGTCAGGAAAAGACATAAAATTTCATTGGACTGAAGAGGCTAAGAAAATCTTGAATCTGTTGAAGCGGAAGATCACAGAGCAACCGGTGTTGGTGTTGCCAGATTTTCAAAAGACGTTCCAGGTGAAATGTGATGCAAGTGGCTTTGCCATAGAAGCAGTCTTGAGTCAGGATGACAGACCAATTTATTTCAGCGAGAAGATGAATGAGGAAAAGGAAAAATACTCCACATATGATAAAGAATTTTATGCCATCATACATGAATTGAAAAAATGGAGGCACTATTTGATTCCAAGGGAATTCATTTTATATAGTGATAATCATGCATTGCAGTATGTAACTCAACAGGAGAAATTAAATCAGAGGCATGTTAAATGGGTAGAATACATGCAAAATTTTACATTTGTTATCAAACATATTTCAGGTACTGCTAACAAAGTGGCTGATGCTTTGAGCAGGAAATGTTTGTCGTTGCAGTAGTTCAAAGTCAAGACTTTAGGCTTTGATGATCTCAGGGAGATGTACGTAGGAGATGAAGATTTTGCAGAGGTGTATGGAGCAGCTGAGAACCTAGTTCTCAGAGATCGAAGTTAGTGGATAGATTACATGATCCAAGATGGATTGTTTTTCAGAGGAAATCAATTGTGTATTCCAAATTGCTCCATGAGGGAGAACTTGTTGAAAGAAAAGCACAACGGAGGCTTAGTAGGGAACTTTGGCCATGACAAAACATTCGCGAAGCTGAGCGAATCATACTTTTGGCCAGGGATGCGGTCAGAAGTTAAAAGGTTTGTTGAAAGATGTAGAATTTTCCAACATTCTAAGGGCAGAAAGAAGAATGCAGGTCTTTATCAACCATTGCCCATACCAGAGAGGCCATGGGAGGTGATCACCATGGATTTCGTACTAGGATTGCCGAGGACATAGAGAGGTGTTGATTCCATATTTGTGGTAGTTGATAGGTTTTCAAAGATGGCACATTTCATTTTGTGTCAGAATACCAACGATGTGACTCACATCACAAATTTATTTTTCAAAGAGGTTGTTAGACTTCATGGACTGTAGAAAAGCATAGTTTCGGATAGGGATACCAAATTCATCGGAAATTTCTGGAGGACACTTTGGAAGAATATGGGAACTAAATTAATGCTCAGTTCTGCCTATCATCCATGGACATATGGACAGACAGAAGTGGTCAACATAAGTCTAGGAGACTTGCTGAGGAGTTTAGTGATGGAACATCACAATAGCTGGGATAGCATATTGCCACAGGCAAAATTTGCCTACAATGATTCGGTGAATTGAATCACAAGGAAAAGTCTATTTGAGATAATATACAACAAATAGATGAAAGGTGTTTTGGAGCTGAGGGATTCGGAGCAAATAATGACTCAGAGTGCAAGTGCTGAAGAATTCGCTGAGCTGATGAGGGAACTTCACAGGAGGGTGAAGCAGCGACTGACATAATCAAACCAAGAATACAAGCGCAGAGCAGATCAACATCGAAGACAACTTCAATTTGAGGTTGGTGATCTGGTTCTGGCACATCTAAGGAAGGAAAGGTTCCCAAGGGGAACATACAATAAGCTGAAAATGAAGAAAATTGGCCCATGCAGAGTTCTAAAGAAATTGGGAGACAATGCTTACGAGATTGAATTGTCGGATGAGATCGGAATATCTCCGACATTCAATGTCTCAGACTTATATCCATATAAGGCTAAGGAAGCAGGAGCTGGAAATGATGAACAGCCAGAGGTTCAGTGGCAGAAGCAGATGCCGATTGTAGAGAAGCCACAGATGGAGCGTATACTTGATAAAAGGGTGAGCAAAAAGACCAAGCAGAAGTAGTATTTTGAGTATCTGGTCAAATGGAAAAACCATCCAGTGGAAGATGCCAGTTGGGAGACAGAAGCAGTGATTCAGAAGCATGGACAGACCATGTAGGAGCTCATGGACAGGAGCCCATGAAAGTTTTCAAGCCGAGGAGTATGATACAGGAGCATCGCCAACTCAACAAGCGAGCCAACACATCAAGCGAAAGTTCAGTTGGGGAAACAAACCCAAAATTTTGAAAATGATTTGGGATTGTAGCGCAAGTCTTAAATGAATTCTTTATGAAGGAGCGCCTTTTGTATGTTTTAGCAGACCTAGACCCATACGCTCTTGTCTGAAATAGATAGGAGGCATTTAATAGATTTAATGCAGGTAGATAGGATTTTTATTTCCAGATTAGACAGTTTTAGAGTTCGAGAGGGAAAACAGATATAGACACCCTCCTTTGTACATTGTAACATTATCAAGCATTTAGGAGAGAAGAACAAGCAGAGAAAATTGTGAAGAACACCCATGTACAGTCATTTGAATTAATAGAAGAAAGTTCTGATTCAAATCCATGTTTGGTGTTGGTTCTCTGTGTATATTGTTCATGTGCTTATGAATGTTTGTTTTCTGGTTATACATTTTCTTTACATATGCTGTGCATGTGATTTCTTGGTTTAATTTGAAGTCTAAGAGAGAATGAGTTTCAATTGTTTCTCTATCGGAGCCAGGATATTCCTGCAAAGTGTGCAGTTGAATTCATTCGCAAAGAGTGCGTTGATGAAGGCTCAGTAGTCTAACTTTTGTTCTCATTCACCCAGAAGTGGAATGGGTTGTTGAAGCCATGCAAGGTGTGCGCAGGATGAAGAAGAAGTCTTAGTTTTCTATCTGAGCAAAGGAAGCCAAGGACTGCTGCTGTAGGAAGTGCGTAGAGTCCGAAAGATTCAACACTTGAAGTGGTTGAACGTCAAGCGCAAAGGGTGCGTGCAGGTTTCTCTGAAGAATAAGAGTTGAAAAGCTCAGGAGGTGTAGCACCTTCATGGTATCATCAAAGGAAATCACTGGGAGTTGTGCGTGGATGTTTCTGGAACGAGTTCCAAGCACAGGCTTTGAAAGGCAAAGAGCGAGAAGGAACACTTAATCTTTTTCGAGAAATCTCCAAAAAGGAGAAATCGACGGTCAGGATCCAGAGAGGAGATTGACGAAGTTCCGTCAGCCGTCAGATCTCGGGGAAGTTGCACAGGATTTTAAGCCTAGAGAACAAGAGAAGGTGTCAGGGAGTCATCAGGATTTGACTCATTAGAAAATCGAGGTTTTTGTGGTCGTGAAACTCTCGTAGAAAGGAATCGCGACCCGCGAATTCCCGAAAGGATCCCAACCATTGATCACAACAGGGACACGTGGCCAGAGATCCCAAGGATCGTGTAATCGGATATCAAGGATTCCGGAGACGGGAGCTTTGTATGTTGACATCGCGATCTATGATTTTTCGACATGGTAGGAGCCGTTGATCTGTGGGATGCGTGTCCAAGGATATGGAGGAGTCGACATTCAGAATTTTGGGTTTTCTGAGGACAAGGGAACTTTCGCATCAGGAACTGTGATATCGTGAATCACGATATCCGGACAATTAAAGTTGTGGGCCCCGAAAGGTGTGAAGGAGCCAGGTGTCATCAGGGTTCGAGACTTGGAGAGCCTCATGAGTTTGTGTAACGAGAATCGTGATTACCCAAAATGTGATTTCCCAATCACACGGAAGTCTGAACCATAGGCACTGGAGAGGAGGACAGGTGTCGGGGAAGTCAACCTTTGCAGGGTCAACCTGAGGTGGCGTCGGGGATCAGAGAATCGAGATTTTCGAGGGCGCAAGTTCCGCGCATATCATTTCCATGAAGTCCGAAACTCCGACTAGGGAGAAGGACGTGATTCAGTGGACCGACAGGTCATATACGAGAAGGGCTAGTTGGGAGGAGCTTGGAAAAGGAGAAAGGCGGCATCGCAAATTCAGGAGTCGGGGATTCATAGTGGCCAAGAACTACGACACTGCATATGCTGATTTCCCAATAGTGAAATCCCCGATCAAGAATAGAGCAGTGTTGACATCGAGACCCATCGAGTTTCAGGGTTTTGTGCAGCACGAGGAATGTGCCCACAAGGTTCGCGATAACGCGAAACCTGATTTCCCGATAAGGTAAAGGGGAGATCACCAAGAGCATTCTGTGGGTGCAGAAAACTTCCGACAAGGGAGTTTGAAGAGCATTTTAGCTCTTTGGGCAAGTGAAGAGAAGGTCCTGGTGATAGCAGACGTGCCCTGGGTGGTGCGTGCTATGTCAGTATTTATGTATTATGTTTTGTTGGGTCTTAACATTATAAGTAAGAGGTATTGCAAGAGGTGAGTTCATAGTTTTTGTCATCTTTATAGAGTTGATAAGTATTGCAATGAGCATATTATAAATAATTTCATTGTTTTTGATTGGGTAGAAGGATGAGAAGGTATCATTTGGAATGTGTGGAAGAGAGAAAGTGAAACCATATAAAATGGTTGGATGTGAGCTACAACTAAGAGAGAAAGATATTACGTAGGATGTCTTAGTCACATCATTACATGGAAAGGGTATTGCAATAAAGATGAGTTCATAGGTTTTGTTATCTTTAAAGAGTTGATAGGTATTTCAATGGACATCTTATAAAGCATTTCATTGTTGTTCATATGATATGTTCAAGAGTAAATTAGAGTAATCAAGGGGAGATACATAGCATTCAACATTTTCTTGAAAAATCACTATGACAAGGGTGACTCCACAATGTTTATTAATGAGAATATTAGTTTCATCCTATTGTACAAAGCCCCGATGATAAGGAGAGAGGTGAGGAGTGATGGAAAATGAGATAAATTTGGCTACAATTGTCAAGGATTATAGTGGCAAGTTGGTCTTTGATCTAACAATTATGAGTAAAAAAGAGACTTAGAGAGGGGAATAAATTTCATTCGTCATTATGAGTAATGAGAGATCTTTTTCAATAGAGTTTGGAATAGGGACTATTTTTTGTTGGGGAGAAGTGTCCAAATACTGGTGTACCCTAGGATCATCAAGGGATTTCTCATCTATGTACAAGGATTTGGATGTGAATTATTATTATAAGAATAAACATTTTGTAGTAGTGTCCTTTGCAGCCTTATAATACTTGCACTAACATGTGGGATGAGAGGAGGGGTCTAGATTATTGGGATTAGCTTCATGCATTGTTTAATAGGAACTAGGATTTGGACTAGGGATAGTAATAAGGTTAGGATTATGGAAATGAATGAAGTGAGGGATATTTTCTAATTTATTTTCCACAATGAGGATATGGATAAAGACTTTATATATGGGGGTTCTCTAAAATAGTTATACTTCTTTATAAAAAACTACAAGTAAACCAAAATTATATTTAAAATACCTCTTTAGGGTTCTATATTTATAGTTGAAATTTGAGCTAGGTAAAGAGTGTACACTCGGTGTACTGTACAACCACCTACACATTAAATTGGACAAATAAATTAGACAATAAAAAAACCACATGGATCGTGGCATATATGCAATATCTACACATTAAATTTGACAAATAACTTGACAATAATAAATAAATTACACAATAAAAACACCACATGGAACTTGGAATATATATATCAATATCTACATATTCATGAGGATTGTGAACTTTTACTAGTATAAAGCCTACTTTTAAAAACACGTCAAAACCCTTACCTTTTCATTGTCCTTTCACCAAATCCATTAGCCCATACAACTTTATAAGAGTTTTCCATTAGATGCATTTCCATCACCAAGACCTGCATGAATCATAAAAGACAAATTTTTTATATGAGTGAATAATTAATAAGCAAATAAGCATGCATTTAGTTATGTAAAATACTCTAGAAAAAAATTAAGGTGTCGCATACCTTAATGAGCTTCTTTTTGTTTCAAGAATAGGTTATTCTCTACTGAATAGGCCCAACCACATGAACATGGAAGCTCATATGGCCCCTCCCCCCCCTCACATCGCTCCCAATTCCCCATACCCAACAAATTATTTTCTTTATATAGAAAACATATAGACATTCATGCATAACTAGGATAGTCATCAAAACATATGAACATATAAACATTGATAAAGATCCAAATACAAAACATGAATTTATACATCTAAGTTTTCTTTGATTTTTGTTTTTTTACATTCATAAAACGGACAATTGGGATATTATAACCATCCAAGGACATTGTATTGTGTGTGCCCTGTCCTTCTATTATTTGTATGCACTCATGTACCATACTTCTGGTATGTCGTTGAGAAGGGTTAAATGGCATCTGTTCAGGGTCGTGAACTAGAACAACAAAAATGATCATATCGATATGTTGAAATATAATTGAAATAACTAATTCATTATTTTGATTAACATTACACTATTGCTTTTTACCTGTCTCTGTAGCCGGGACAGTTGGTGCATTAATTTCCCATCCACTTGGTTTCTCTAGCATTTCACCCTCCTGAGCTACATGCTCTTCAATTTTGAGAAGATAATATATAAGTATAAGTCAAGAAATAATTATCTACAATCACAATAAGTATTTCTAATTCTGAAGCATACATACTAGAATGGGTACTCTGCTCTACATTATCACTGGACATGTGCAACCTTGTATGACGCAGTGTTTGCTGAATACTAATGGATTCACTACTGCGGTAGCACTATTGCTTGAAAAAAAACATAAATACTTAGTTAAGGGTGATATAATAAAATATGAATAGACTTTACAAGCATGCTACTGCGGTTTCCTTATTCATTTGATTTACCTGTGTGGTTGGGGACATAGGATTCTGGCGCAAGATTTTTCTATATTCAATCACACTTTTAAAACCATGCTTGTAACCAAGCTTTAGGTCCTCCTCGGTGGAAACAGTGTCGAACATATTTAACTGCAATGCATAACACCATTAAAAATACCAATAACAAAAACATATATTTGTTTGCTACTATTAAATAAATATTAACCACAGTTAATCATTTAAATCTTACTATTCGGGATTTTAGTTTTCCATAGCCACCCTGGCCTAGTTTATGCTGGTTGTGTTTTTCCACTCTGGCCTTGGTTGCTTTGGAGGTGTCTGGTAGCCTACATATGGAATTTTTGAAAAAAAATAGATATTGAAATTGTTACTTAAAACATGAAAGAAAAACATAAATGATTATATTTTACTGATAATATGACATGTGTTGTACCTTGCTTGACCAGATCATGGATGTATTCCTTGTTTTTTAAACAAGTTCTCCTTTGCATTCTCTATTAGCGCCTTCCACTCTTTCTCTGGAACCATGGGAGGACACTCGTGCTTGAGGTCTAATTGCAATTTCTCCCTATACTAGGCCTTGGTATATTTTAAATTCTCACCAGATAACTTTGTAACCACCTTGTTGAAAGTGTTGCCAAACAAGTTTATCATGTGGTCTATTAAATCATCTTTATTTTTGCTATCTTGTCCATTCCACCATGTGCAAATGGCGGGGCCAAGAAACTCCAATTCTTTGTCATTTAAGTTTCTATAGAAAACATTGTTTCCTGCAGAAACGTGTTATCCATTAATTTATAATAATCTCAACAAATCTTCATTTCAATTTCATGAAAAAAATGAATCAATTAATTAACAATTACCTGCAATATTCTGAACCTTGATCGAAACAGATGCATTATCCACCAGAAAGGTGACATCTTGTGATACAGTGATTTTAATTCGTTCTTCTCCATGCAAAATAGTTTCCTCTCCATCTACAACACGTTCCTCTCCGGAGTCATGTGGAGTCCCAGGCTCTGGCTCATCATGCTCTGGTGTGTCATGCTGGTCAAAATCATTGCACTCATCAATGGATTCGAGGGGAACCTCGGGAGGCTAAAAAATCCTCACTTTCACTTTTCTATGTCGACATGTTTTTGCATTGGACCATCACCACTACCTATAGCAGTTTCAGTATCGATAGGTTCCCAACGCACGAGGTTTAAAAACTCATACAAATGGAAAACTTTACTTTATCAAATCATATAGAAAATATAAAAAAAAAACAGATATGAAATTGTCATAGTTGATAAAAATATGTGAAGAAGCCACTTACCCATAAATTAGCTATTGTATTTTGTAGCTCTACAATTCTTGCCCTGTCCTCCCGTGTCAGGGGTGTTTTGCTAAGAAAACCTAGATATTCTATGTTAGCCTTCTTCAAGGCCTTCGTTACAGTTTTCATTGGGTCAGTGGAAAAAAATATTTCATCCTCATCAATATCCTCAGTGGGAGTCTTCCCACGTTGACCATGCCACAATACATTGATGAATAAAATTAATGAGATGAACTTTAACATTTGAGAAATTTAGTTATTGTAGTCATAAGTTATTACTATATTTAACATTTACCTATTGAGGCATAGCAGGTGCCTTTCCATGGTCACCATGGACAGATGTAGCGGGTGATTTTCGGACATGGTCACCCTGTACAGAAGTTGACACAATAAATCAATCAACAAAAGTTATGAAATTCAGTTGCAACATTTAAAAAATAAAATATTGGAGTAATATCAGAAAAAATAACGAAATTTCAGAAATTTAGTTGTTGTAGACATAAGTTGTTACTGTATTTAACATTTACCTGTTGAGGCACAGTGGGTACCTTTCCATGGTCACCCTGGATAGATGTAGTGGGTGATTTTCTGCCATGGTCATCCTCGACAGAAGTTGACACAATAAATATCAATAAAAGTTATGAAATTCACCCGTAACATTAAAAAAATGAAATATTGCAGTAATATCAAAAACAAAATAAAAAAAAATTCAGAAATTTTGTTGCTGTAGTCATAAGTTGTTGCTGTATTTAACATTTACCTGCTGAGGCACAATGGGTGCCTTTCCATGGTCACCCTGGACAGATGTAGTGGGTGATTTTCTTCCATGGTCACCCTAGACAGAAGTTGACACAATAAATCAATCAATAAAAGTTATGAAATTCACCTGTAACATTAAAAAATGAAATATTGCAGTAATATCAGAAAAAAAAATGAAATTTCTGAAATTTAGTTGAAGTTGTAGTCATAAGTTGTTACTGTATTTAAAATTTACCTGTTGAGGCACAGTGGGTGCCTTTCCACGGTCACCCTGGACAAATGTAGCTTGTGATATCTCACGGTCACCCTGGATAGATGCCGACACGATAAATTAATCAACGAGAGTTATGAAAGTAATTGTAAAACAATTATGCAGTAAAAAATTGAAATATTGCAGCGATAAATTGTAACAATGATTGATCAAAGGTTGAGTTGAATGGTATGTAAGATATTTACCCCCATAGTCGCACCCCCTCCATCTATTCAATTTAAGTTGTAATCGATCAACAACTCTTCACCTGAAACTATTGTTTTTGTTGCACATACAAATGTAAGATTTCCTTTGCGTCCCTCAAATATGCAATTCGGTTTCTTAGTTGTTGCCACTGGACATGTACTATTTTTAAAGCCTACAATGTTTCCAGTAGCTTTTGGCCTTCCATCAATATACATAGTTGCCCTTTTATTTTGATTGTTATCTATTAGTTGTATATAATTTGCGGCAACTCCATATCTCCACATTCTTTTAGTATATTGGACCAACATCAACCAATGATTGTAGTTGTATAATGGTCCGACATACTCCATCAATTCAGTTATAGTGCCATAGCCGACCTTTATGCCATCCATGGAAAATAACCCCAATCCATGTAAGGACGAAGGAGCATTGTGATACATCCTCCCACCGATGTTGAAATCTATGTCCACTTTAGGTAGCTCCTTAGGTTCCCATCATTTCACTAGATGTTTATACCTCAAGGGAAACTCAATGTCACCTATGCTCTCAGCATCATAATTACATGACCCTCCGTTGGCAATAAAAAATTGCATGCGTATACAAAATCTTTTCCTTACCTTTTCCAACCTAGTTGATCTAGAACTGGTAGATCTAGTACAACACGTCTCACTTTCAACCTCTCTTAGTATATCTTGATCATCACTCAAGGAAGATAGATCCGACATATACCTATTTGGTGGTACCTACACTCGTTAAAACAAGAAGATAAGTTATCGTTGCATGTTGCATAAAGTTGCATAAGTTCCATAAAGTTGCATAAGTTGCATAAGTTGCATGTTGCATAGTTTCATATAGTTGCATGTTGCATATAGTTGCATATTTGCATATTTTCATATAGTTTCATACAAAATTGTTGCAATATAGTTGCATAAGTTGCATAAGTTTCATTGTTGCATAAAGTTGCATATAGTTTCCTATAAGTTGCATAAAGTTGCATATATATGCATATCCCCCGACGCTCAGTGGAGAACTGGATTTGAGACCCATCAAAGAGTTCGAGTGGGGATCGATAGTTTGGAAATCCATGATCCTAGAATTTCACATATTTGGAAAGTGCCTTTAGTGGCTAGTGGGGAATGGAGGAAAGGTTCGAGTTGGCAATAATGTTGAGGTTGGTTGTGACAGATATTACAAGATGATTGAGTTGTTGTTTAATCCATTGTATGCATAGGGTGTAATGGTTTTGATGAAGTTTTACAAGCTATAAAGGAAAGGGTTGTGGTCTTCTATATGGAAGACTATGAAAGAGACAATGGGATGGAAGGAGGGGGTTTCCTCTCTCTATCTTGTCCAAGGACCCAAGACCCATACCCAGTGCTCAAAATATCCTATCGATGCCCATACTCCCACTTAAATGCCAAAGATACCCTCGAGAGGTCATCTATGGTGGTTTGAGGTGTCATTCATGAAATTTGAGCCCTAGAAGTTGCATAAAACCTTGAGAGATTGGGTGTGCTAGTTTGAGGTTTCATGTTTGGCCATGGATGCCTAGAAGCTTTGTACTTCGACTAAGCCTTGGGTTCCCCCCTCAACCATATCAAGGCCTTAAGACCCATAGCTAATGCTCAAAACCTTGTGAGAGAACTAACATAATTTCTTAGATGACTCAAAGCTTTCTTTTCCCCCTAAGGCATGGTCTTCTTCCCTATATCATTTCCAAGACCTTGAGACACATACATACTACTCAAAAACACCTAGTTGATCTAGAACCGATAGATCTAGTACAACACGTCTCACTTTCAACCTCTCTTAGTATATCTTGATCATCACTCGATAGTTGCATATAGTTGCATAGGTTGCATTG
>ML781228.1:2060405-2075935 GCA_009831015.1 Picea engelmannii
ACAACAACAACACCCCCAATCCTCCTTCTGAACATTACAATATGTTTTGTTATACCATTTGGTGAAAACTTGCCTTATTAAGTAAGAGGTCTTGAGTTCAAGTCTCTCTTTTGTTACCTTTTTGAAAAAGTTCATGCCAAAATTGTAAAGTGTATTTCACTTCAAGTATAAAAGTGAATCACTATAAGTAGCTCTAATATTTTTTTTTAGAGTTATCTATTTTTCATGCAACTTTTCTGTTATAAAGTAACTTCATTGTAAAAGTGATCCCCACTTCTCTTTATAAAAGTGGGTCACTTCATAAAGAAACTTACACTATCACGTGGTCAGTTGGTTACTGTTTATGTCTTTTTTTTAAAGGACATAACTCTCACATCAGAAGTCCGTTTTCAGTGCCCTTTTTTTTAAAACCGTATAATATCTTGAGCGCTTTCCATCCAGATCATCAGTTTTAGTTTTTAAGTCCATGCTATCTGCATATTTAATATGGATTCTACAAGTAATGTCTTTCTTACCAACAACAACTACTTCCAATGGAAATCTCATATGGAAGATTTATTAAGAAGTAAAGGCTTGTACCGGGTTACCTTGGGAAAGGAAAAATAACCCACTGATGTTGATAAGAAAGCCAAGTGGGATAATAGGAATGACAAAGCATGTGGACTAATAGGAATGTCCATCTCTCCTGATTTAAGGTACCACCTTCAAGAAATTGATGACCCTGAAGAAGCTTGGGACAAGATTGATATGTGTTTGGTAAACTCAATATTATTCGAGCACAACAGTTAGAAAATCAAATATTGAACTTGAGTCCAAGTGATTTTTCTTTCCTTGGAGACTATTTATCTAAGTTTAAAACACTCGGAATTTTATGTGAAGAATGTAAGATAAAAATGGAGGAAGAGCGTTGCATCTATCTTATTCTTTCTAAGCTAGGTAGTGCATATTCTATGTTTATATCTACATTTTATGCCATGAGAGAGGCTCTAGGGAAAGCTTATGAAAAACCCACTCTTGATTCCTTTTGTGCTTTTTTGATTAGAGAGGAAGATAAGCTTATACAACTTGGAGTGATCAACATTGCAAGTACCTCTAACAAAGCCTTAGTTTCCCAATAGAAAGATAAACCCAAGTATCCCAAGAAGAAACATCCTCTCTACAACAACAAGCAATATAAGGATCCCAAACTCACTCAGATAGCTTCAGCTCCTAATGGTGACAAAGGAAAAAAATATAAAAATAAGAATACTAACATACATTGTAACTTTTGTGATAAATATGGTCATGATGAGTCCAAATGTTTCAAGAAGATGGCAACTTTAGAAGCAACGATGAAGAAGCACAACATCAATATTGATTCTACTTCTTCTTCTTCTTCTCATGGACATGGACTTTTTGCTTCTGGTTTCTACTTCAATACACCTTCTACTTCTACTTTTGATAAGTGGATTATTGATTCTGGAGCATCTTATCATATGGCTAAGGATAGAGGCATATTTTCTACTCTCAATGAATGTAACACCAAGAAAATATTTGTTGGTGATGATAGATCTCTTAGTGTTGAAGGATCTAGAACAGTACAAGTAGAAAATGGCCATTTCAATGATGTCTTATGTGTTCCAAGTCTTTCTTGTAACCTTCTATCAGTATATCAAATCACTGATTCAGGTGAAGGTAAAACCGTAGATTTTTCACCTGACCAAGCTGTAATCAAGGATCTAAAAGATCCTAATCATGTTCTTGCAACTGGAATTGCTGATGATATTACCAGGTTGTACAATTTTGACAACTTTGGGTCATCATCTTTTTCATCAATTTTTGTTGCTCATAGCGATGACTTGAGCAAACTTTTTCATGAGCAGTTTGGTCATCTAAACTATCGCTCGTTGCAGAAACTATGTAATCAATAGATGGTGACTGGTCTTCCTCTTTTTTCATGCAGAGATGGTGTTTGTGCTAGTTGTGTTCTCGATAAACATCATCGAGACAATTTTGAAAAACGTGCCTCTTGGCACGCCTCGGGTCCTTTGCAGCTTGTTCACAGTGATTTGTGTGGTCCACTTTCTTCTCCTTCTTTTTATGGGTGCAAGTATTTCTTAACTTTCATTGATGACTTTTCCAGAAGTACTTGGGTTTACTTCTTAAAACTTAAGAGCAAAGTTTTTGACAAGTTTTTGGCCTACAAGGCCCTTGTAGAAAAACAATCTGGCCATCAAATTCAAAGGTTAAGAACAAAGAATGGAGGTGAATGTGTGAACAATAATTTTACAAATTACTACACTACACAGGGAATCCAAATGCAACACAATGTTCCATATACACCACAACAAAATGGTGTTGCTAAGAGAAAAAACTACACATTAAAAGAAATGGCTAATTGTATGATCCAATCTAAAGGATTAAGTCTAAAGTATTGGGCAAAAGCCATCAACTGTGCAAATTACATAGTCAATCGCACTCTCGCAAAGGCTCTTAAAAATATAACACCAGAAGAAGCTTGGACTAAAATTAAACCAGATGTAAGTCACTTCCGTGTATCTGGTAGTATAGCATGGGCTCACATTCCTTATGAGAAAAGGAAAACATTGCAGCCTAAAAGTGAGGAGTGTATATTTGTTGGTTATTCTGAAGATGTCAAAGGTTACAAACTTCTTCAATCACATTGTAATGAAATTATTCTTAGAAGAGATGTTTAATTTGATGAAAATATCTTGGCCTACGAGCCTAATTTGACATTTGTGCCTTCTTTGGCCTGCGAGCCTAATTCGGCGGTTGTGCCTTCTTTGACCTGTGAGCCATATTCAACATTTGTGCCTTCTTCTGATCTAATTTCTTCTTCATATGATGACAATGAGGATGAAAATCCACCTCCGCCTACTCACCCTCCTCTAGATGAGTCCTTTGAACCTGAACCAACACTATTTCCACCACTTCCTAGATGGGTCCATTCAACACGAGAAGCAGCTGGTGGTCTTGTCGGTGATCCTTCAGATCAACGTTGAACACTTTCATAGTTCCAGCAAGCCTCTTCTCTTTTGGCTCAAGTTTGAGAGACTCTTGATCCAGAAACATTTGCAGAAGCTTCAGGTCATCCAGATTAGGATATAGCAATGAATGAAGAGTATTGTTCTTTAATGGAAAATGATACTTGGGATCTTGTATCTCTTCCAAATGGAAGAAAACTTTCCAGATGTAAATGGGTCTACAAAAATAAGTATGCATCAGATGGAAGTGTTGAAAGACACAAGGCTCGGTTAGTTGCCAAAGGATTTTTCCAAGTTGAAGGAATTGACTATAATGAAACCTTTTCCCCTATAGCCAAAATGAATTCCATCCACCTTGTTCTTGCCCTTGCTGCCTCACATAAATGGGAGGTCCATCAGATGGATGTTAAATATGCCTTCTTGCATGGCGATATGAAAGAATAAATCTACATGGAACAACCTCCTAGCTATGTCCATAATGACTCTAGCCTTGTTTTTTGCCTCAAAAAATCTCTTTATGGTCTCAAGCAAGCTCCCCGAGCTTGGTATGCCAAAATGGACAGCTTTCTTATTGCCACTGGATTCTCTAGATGTTATTCTGATCCTAATGTATATACCACGAAAGTAGGAAGCCATCTCATAATCCTTGTCCTTTATGTTGATGACCTTATCCTTACTGGTAGTGACCCAAAACTTTTAAACCATGTGAAAACTAGCCTTAAGAAGAAATTTGAAATAACTGACTTAGGATTTTTGCACTATTTCCTTGGCCTCCAAGCTTTTCAAACCAATGAAGGAATTTTTCTTTCCCAGTCTAAGTATGCTTGTGACCTTCTTCGTTGCTTTCACATGGAAGATTGTAAACCAACCCCTTCTCCCTTCCAGTATAGAGTCAATCTTACTGCCACCTGTACTTCTCTTGAAGTTGATGCCACCTTGTACCGTCAGTTAGTTCATAGCCTCTTATACTTGACTCATACCCATCCTGATATTTCCTTTGTTGTTGGTCTTATTTCCCATTATATGCAAACACCCCATGAAAGCCATTGGAAAGAAATTAAAAGGATACTTCTCTATGTTCACGATACAGTTCAGTTTGGGATACATTATAGTTCAGGGGGGAATCCTTTATTGGTTGGTTTCACTGATTTAGATTGGGGCGAAGACCCTGATGATTAGAAGTCTACTGTAGGTTATGTTTTCATCCTTGGTTCGAGACCTGTCACCTGGGCCTGTAAGAAACAACATGCTATTTCATTTTCTTCAGTATAAGCAGAGTACTGAGTAGCGGTAAATGCAAGTCAGGAATCCTTGTGGCTTTGACAAATCCTTTCAGAGTTTGGATTCCATCACCATCATCTGACCAACCTTTGGTGTGACAATCAGAGTGCCATCAAGATCGCGAAAGACCCAGTTCAACATCAGCATAGCAAACACATCGAGCTACACATGCACTTCATTAAAAAGCTAATTCATGATCAAGTTATTGAAGTGCTCTTTTTCCCTATAGAAGATTAAGTTGCAGACATTTTCACAAAGTCTCTTACAGAAGCGAAGTTTTCCAAACTTTGATCTATGTTAGGATTTCATGAAGTTGTCATTAAGGGGGGATAGGCTCTAATGCCTCCTTCATTCTCCTATTGTGTCACTATTGTAAATCCTTCAATGCTATCCCAAGTTGTTCTTAAGGGGGGATGTTAGGATATTTAGACACTTAGGAGTTAGTTAAGATCTACTTGGTCTAATATGTCGTTAGGTAAAAGTGTGTTTCTTAGTGTGTTTCTTTAGTATGCATTAGTATGCATTTGTAGTTAGGAAATCCGACGGTCACTATATGTTCCCGACATAGAGTGATCCGACGGTTCATACTCTTATTGATCTTAACGACCATTGATTTGTGGCTTAACACCCAATTGGTCCATGATCTCTATTTAAAGAGCATGGAGAGTCATTTTCGGATGATCGATTATGAGAAACTCTCTTGTAAAATCTCTCTGTAATCTTTTTCTTTACATTAATAAACTGCTCCAAGTGGCTGCGTTGGCTGGGGCCATGAATGTTTCCCCATAGTGGTTTTACCATGTGAAAACATCAGTGTGTTAATATTTGATCTGGTTATGTGAGTGGTTACTGAAGGTGTTTGTCCTCTGTTGGAATACCTGTKTTGTCAAACACTACTAACCAGTTGTCTTATTTCTAAACTAGTCAAACTACTTCAACAAGATGCAATGTTCAATTGATCAAGAATTCCATGAGGACATGAGAAAATGTGGGTGTTAGGATGTACCCATCCTTGATGGGAAATTTTAATCTCCCCTCACCCATATCTTACGTTAAGACTTCCCATGTATGTGTGATATTGTACATCTCTATAAACTCCATGGCAATGGAATGTTTCTTCAGAACAGTTTACTTTGAAGATCTATGGGGTTTACCAAATCCTTATATCTTGGCATAGGAAAAAATACATGTAATGATGTCTCTTACTTTTTCTATGGATAAAATCACTTATTATACCATTCAAATGGCCTTACTAGACATTATTCATGCTTCTTCTCTAATGGAGGAGTATGGTCAGAAGCTCAAATCTAGAGGGGGATAGGGTATGTAAACTTTTGTATACATTAGAATTCAAATCGTTGCATGGAGGGGCTCCCTTGTCCCACAAACAAGGGGGTCTCATACACCAATGTGGGCCTAATGGTTAAGAATATGTGTATACTACTTGGAGGTCATAGGTTCAAATACAGAGGGGGGTAGGGTATGTACACCTTCATATAAGGGGGGAAACAATTAGATGGGGAAAACCTATGGATAAAAAAAATGCATAAATATAAGCATTACATTCTATCCTAGTTGGACTTAGATCCCAATGCCTTGATCTCTAAGTCACTTCAACTAGTAGATTTATTGTTTCCTCCTCCCTTCCTTACTCATCAATTCTTTGTGCCTCCCTTAATTGAACCTCTTTTTATTCCTACGGAAACCCAGAATCTTGAATCGACCCTTGTACCCCTTATGGCCTTGCATGAAAAAAATGATTCACTCCCAAATAGAGTTTTATCTCAACCCTATGTAGTTTTGAATTGGAAAAAGGAACATCAACAATAAGAGGAGGATGAAGTAGAATAAGAAAGAATCCCAAAGAAAACTAGGAGGAAAACAAACAAGGCCCTTTAATTCCCTAATTATGCTCTATATATACCTAATCATGTTTTGTAGATCCATAATTAGGCCACATATGTACTTAATTAGGACATATGGATCCTTTTTAGGCCCTAAAGATATAATCAATCCTTGTAAATCCAAAAATAGGCCATGTATATCCACAATTAGGCCCCATGAATAATGTATTAGGGACTAAATCCTTATTTCTTCATCATCAATTCATGGCTTAGGCCCCAAGGATCATTCTTGTTGTGCTCAATATTTGAATTTGGGCCTATAATCATCCTTGTAATTGCAATTCATGTGTCTCATCGTGACCAAATATCCTTAACAATGTTACATGTACCCAGGGAAACCATGAAAAAAATGACCTATTGATCGGAGCCTTTGGCATGACTGGCCAATGTTCTATGATGTAAGTGGCCTATTTCAAAATGGGAATTTAACTCATATATATGGCCATAAGATGCATGGGAAAGTTATTCATTAGGAATTTTTGGGGGGAAAGGAAGACAATGGAGTAGACAACATGTCAAACAAAGGAACTCATTTTTTCCTTTGTTGAAGGTCACTTATAGGCTCTTTATAGAGATAGAATCGGGAGGCTCTTGAGGGCCTACAAATAAAATGGTATGTTAAAATTAGGATCCATAAGTTGTTTCATGTGTATATCACAACAATAAATGGACTCCACTTAGAACCATGTCCTCGAGCATATCAAGGAAAAAATGGATAAGTTCATCTCCTTCACAATTAGGTTCTAATTTTGTTGTTTTATTGTCAAATTATTTGTGTGATTCATGTTTGAGTCTCGAAACTCTCCCATACCATCGATGCATACATCTACTATAGCCATGCCAAATTTCAGTGCATACAAGCACAAACTGAAAAAATATCAACGTTGGCCCCATTCACAAGTCACTCTGCACGGGGTCCAATTAAAGAATAATTTCCACAAAATGGAAGGAGGGAATTGTTTAGGATCAGGGACGTTCCTCCTAATTAGGTTTTACATAAAATATAGGTACTATTACATGAATCCTTATAACAATTTTTTTCCTTGGGTACTATGTTGGATCATGTTGTCCTTGATGCCAACGATTTAATTAATTGATGTCAAGTGATTGATTGATGCAAAAGAATGATTGATTGATTGATTGCTTGATTTCAAGTAATTGATTGATGCCAAAGGTTGAATGAATGATGTCAAAGGCCAAAGGTTTGATGTATACATGTCTTATCATAGTTTTCATTGATACATGATGCATAGATGAAGATGGAACGATGTGGTTTCATTGGTATATGATGCATTGTTGGATTGATGTAAAGATGAATCTTTATTGTCTTATCATGGTTGATAAGGTGTACAAATGGATGAACTCCAAAGTGGTCCCCTTATGGTGAAATCCCTCATAGGAAGACGCTTTGCGGTTGAGTTATCCTTGAAGTATGGTTATGCTTATATGTGGAATAATGAGATGAAGACCAATGAATTTTTTAGTAGAACTATCCTATATGGATAGTTCTTGTCATTCCATTTTTGGTGGTATGTGGAACGTCACATAACTCCTCATGGTTTGAGAGTTATGGTCTTACGAAGTTGGAGGACCCTCATATGTAGGCTTCAAGCCCCAAAAGGTCAAAGAAGTCAAATAAGCTTGCAAAGAAGAAATTATTATTTAAATGGTAAAGAAAAGTGATAAATTCAAGTAAGAATATTTAAATGATAAATTAATGGAGAAATTTATAATTATGGAAAGTGGTTAACCCTAAAAATGAGAAAAATAGGTTAAGTGACCTAGAAATGGGTTAAGTGACTTAGAAATAGGTTAAGTGACCTAGAAATGGGTTAAGTGACCTAGAAGTGGGTTAAGTGACCTAGAAGATGCTTCTAAGGAAGATACTTGGAAATGAATAATGACCTTGTGATCTAGTGATCTTTGGGTGAAATAATCCTGCCCTATTTAAAAAAAATGAAAATAATGGAAACATGGAAAAAATTCGTGGAATAATCCACCCATATGTACATCTGACCAAATTTGTACATATAATCCACCCATATGTACATATAACTAGAAGACGTCAGGTGATAAAATCCCAATGCCTTGAAGAAATCTATCTTAGGTGTCCCCCCTATCTTAGGTGTTACCAAGCATACACCAAGCATAATACTTATCTTAGTTTTAGCTTGGTGGCATGAACCAAGCATACAATTTAAGATGTGGGATGTGTGCACATGTGGTGTGACTAACTTGAAACGAAAATTCTTGCAAATGAAAGTAAATTACAATTAGTTGAAATTTAAACTATTGAGAAAGTAAGTAACCAAGATAAGTACTAAATTAAATGATTTTTTCTTTATCTAAGTTACCCTTAAAACATGAAATGTACTTGCGAATATTTAGAATCCAATCCTTAAGGGGTTTTCTTCTCAATCCTTATGAATTTATTAAAGAAAATACCTAATCCAGAACAAAATAATCCAAAAATAAACCTACAGGTCCTAAAGAACACTTAAAAAGATGGAACAAAAACCTAAAAATTTAAAAAGTGAGTTTTGAGAGCCCTTGTAGAAACTCACCTAGAAAGTTGTGTTGGCAATGCAGATTATGCCTCCTATTCCTATGTCGTTCAATGTAGATAACATGCCAAAAAATATTTGGTCAATGAAAATAACATGCCAAAAATTGTGTTGGTCAGTGCACTTAATGACCCCCAAAAATGCACTGGCACCTAAGGGTTTCCAGATAGTTGTGAGCTAGTCTATGAGGCAAATATGAGTGGTTTTTGACATTTGTTTCCTAAAAACACTGCACATAAAGTATGCATGAGCTATCTCAAGATGGAGAGGATGGAGAAAGGGAAAGAAAATAATACGGGAAGGACCAAATGATTGTTGTAAGCAAGGAATTCTTGCCTAATGAGCATATGGTTAACAAAGCGAGGAATTTCAACACATAGAAAAGGTAACTTAGATCACTTGGAAGCTTGTTTTCCAACAAAGATCACACCTTGGAAAAAAAATCGATCACTGGGAACAAATCGATGACTCCACATGATGAATTGATGATGGAAGAAAGTGGGTGTGATAAGTTTTATAAGATATTTGGAGAATGATAATTTTGAAGGTGCTAGGCCTATTCCTGCACACCATGGCGAGATCACCTCTCATTGACAGTCAGTGTATTGATCCCTTTTAGTTTTGGGTTGATAATTCAAGGCTAGGAATGACCAGGCCCACATCAAGTGAAGGAATAAAATTAAGAAGGTACATGTGTTTTCCCATTCCATGTCAACAACAACACATCCATTCACTGGGAACAAATCAACGACTCCACTAAATTAGAGTTTATGGTTTACATGATGAATTGATGATGGAAGAAAGTGGGTGTGTGAGTCAAATTTGAGTCTAGAAACCCTCCCATATCATTAAGGCATGCGACTAGTCTATCCATGTTAAATTTCAATGTAGTCAGAAACAGTTTGAAAAAATTTCAACGTTGGCCCCATTCACAGGTCATTATTTCCCATGTCTAGTCATAGTACAATTTCCTTGTAAACTTTGTATAAGATATTTGGAGAATGATAATTTTGAAGGTTCTATGCCTATTCCTATACACCACAATGAGATCACCTCTCATTGACAGTCAGTGTATTGATCCCTTTTAGTTTTGGGTTGTCAGTATTTTCAATTGCACACACCTTTCAATCTAGTCAAAGTTGATCAATTAATGTCTCTTTTTACTATTGGGTTATAAAGCCTCATGATCCCAATGACAACATGCCTCCAACCTTCTGATATAATGATCATTGTGTGACAACATTTATGAAGGGTGACGACTAAGACTAGGGGCAGCTTTCAATTCAAGGCTAGGAATGACCAGGCCCACATCAAGTGAAGGAATAAAATTAAGAAGGTACATGTGTTGTCCCATTCCATGTCAAAAACAACGTATCCATTCACTGGGAAAAAATTGATGACTCCACTAAATTAGGTTTTATGGTTTACATGATGGATTGATGATGGAAGAAAGCGGGCGTGTGAGTCAATTTGAGTCCAAAAACCCTCCCATATCATTAAGGCATGAAAATAGTCTATCCATGTAAAATTTCAATGCATTCATAAATAGTTTGAAAAACTTTCAACGTTGGCCCCATTCACAGGTCACTGTTGCCCGTGTCTAGTCCTAATACAATTTCCTTGTAAAATTTGTATAAGATATTTGGAGAATGATAATTTTGAGAATGATAATGATGAATTGATGATGGACATACCTACATTGTTGGTATGATTAGGCGCAGTCGCGTAGATCTCCTCTTGGTTTCAAGAATAGTTCATTCTCTACTAAAAAGGGGAAACCACGTGAAGGTGGAAGCTCCAATTATGCCCCCCCCCCACTTCACATCACTCTCAATTTCCCCATATTACCTAATTTGATATTCTAAAGAACATGTATCATATACTATATTATACAAAATAAAAACATATAAAGATCATATAAAATATATAAACACATACATCTTCTTTTCAACAATTAAATATCAGTCTTCTTCTTCTTCATCCAGCTCAACATCTGTATCAGGATCTGGTTCAGAATCGATATTGGTGAAAGGCTCATTCCTATCAACATCATAATCAACATCATTTTCACTACTATAGTTATTGATATCGTCAATGAGATCATCGTCTCCTACATTTGGATGATCAACTTCTTCAACTTCTTCATCTGACACATCGACTACATGAGCCACCTACTCTTGATCTACATAATCATGATCTTCTTCCTCGTTATTATCTTCATCCTCAGCTACATGATTGTACTTTACTGGTCTTCCTCTTGGATCATATCTAACAACGTATGAACAACCTTTTTTACCAGGTACCTCTGAGTAAAATACTTGCTCACATTGACTTGGAAGAACATAAGGATTTGTACCCAGTTCAAATGCC
Source organism: Picea engelmannii (assembly GCA_009831015.1). NCBI lineage: Eukaryota > Viridiplantae > Streptophyta > Pinopsida > Pinales > Pinaceae > Picea > Picea engelmannii. The sequence continues at coordinate 2,071,509 of ML781228.1, forward strand.
CTTGTATTAACCATGGTAAATCCATTATCATGCTCAATAGCAGTTCTTTCAGGATCATGTTCATGCATCCGTAGCCTGTACCATTTAACCTCAAACAAAACTATTTTAAAGGAATTAAAATCACACTCAATTATATCCTCCAAATGGCGATAGTACCTATTCTCAATTTCTTCTAGATTTCTATCACTTCTAGAGGAAATGTTGGTGACCTTAAACACTACAGTTATCCCACAATCCAATGTTTTCATCTTATCATCCAACATTTTGATACGAAATTTACGACCATTACACCACATAGCCTTGTGATGTTTCAAATGCAACATGGACAACAAGAAAAAAATAAATTGCCAATTAATAATCCTCATATAGGACTTCCTAAATATATATGTCAATAATTAAACAAACCAAATACATTGAAAAATTGGGAAAAAACTAGGAAAATGTGGGTAAAATTTTTAACTTGCCTATTTATCTTTTAAAACAAAGGCTAAATCAACTTCCCTTTATGTAAGATCAGGAAATTGATCTCGATGATGATGCACTGTTTTAATCATCTTACTCACCCCTTCCCATGATAACCTACCAAAGTATTATTTAGTATATTCTATCCAATGCTCCATCCAATCAAGGTTGTTTGCAATGTATAAATGTAAAGCACCCCACTCTCGAGCAACTATATGATAGCATAAAAATTTAATATCATTAAATAGTTATTGTTAATAAAGGAATAATTTTAAATCTACGTCAACATCTAATAATTACATTTCACAGTCCTCATTTTACCTTTCCCTAATAAGACCTCCCCTTCAAATTTGTTGATGGAGTCAAGATGCCAAATGCGAGGCACATTCATATTTTCTGCTAATTTAGGTAGATATTGACTAATATACACCATGCATTGATATACCATATATCCCTCAACCATAGAACCCTCCTAACGTGCTCTTTGTCTAACAAAATCCTTCAGTGACTTCAACTGCCTCTCCACCATCCACATCGACCTTGTGTGTACTGGTCTACATAATTCAATCTCCCCAACTTGGTGTATGAGGTAGTGTTCTTGTGCATTTAAAAATGATAGAGGTATATACTATTGCATTTGACACATTAGTCGGGGAATTTCTCTCTTCCAATACCTTATATCTTCTTTATGGATTTCTTTTGATGATAGCCACCTACAAATGTTGATGCAATAAAATAATATCAAGTTTTCAGATAAAAGATAATATATCAATAAGTTCCACTACAAATCACATAAAAAGTACATTTTCCTTATAAAACAATACTTAGCTCATGTATTTTCCAAGTACATAAATAATTTGTTTTATGTTGTTGTCAAAGTCGTATGGGAGAGATAAAGGTAGAACATACTGTAACAAAAAACAAATAATTATTATTGGTTTCCAAAAAATGTGTACCAATAAGGAAATATATTATAACTTACTAATTACCTTAATGAATGTATGCCAGTCATGTGTTTTAACCCCACCAAACTCACCTTTTTTAGTTAAGATATTTTGTATGTTCGACGAAAACCCCATCGGAAACCTAATTTTTTGAATGACCTATTTTACAATATTGCTCTGTTGCTTCATCAATAACCAAGGAAGACTAGTATTTTGTTCACAACCATTTCCATTAGAATTAATAGTAACACTTTCCAATGCGCGATTAGCTTCCCGAATGTCACAACAAATATTTCCAATTCTCTCTTTGTCAGTCCTTCCATCTAATATTTGCAATAACAATTATGTTATGTTCTTCCCGATATGCATTGTATCAAACAAATGAACTATTTGTAGGTGCTCGTAGTATGGAAATCTACTGAATTGCATTGGGTAACTTTTCATTCCTCCTGGAAGCCCATTCGTGCCTTAACGACATTCATGAAACATTAGCAAATTGAAATTAACACTAATTAATGGGACAAAATGAAATTAATACTAATGAAATTAACCAAAGATTTATATAGTAGGTCATACATAAATAATTTGTGTACCTTGACAATTTCTAATATATTCCAACTTCCATAGGTGAGGTGTCATTCTTCGTGGTTTTTTTTCATTTTCTTCTTTACCATTGAAATTTGCTTTGTCTGTAGTTCGATAACTATGGTTCTTAGGCAGAAAATGCCTATACTCATCAAAAATTTCCTTTGCTAAACTCCTTGGACGTCAAGAGTTTATCCTCAGACCACAAACTGGGCATGCACATTTACCCTTTTTTGAATACCTACAAGATATATGAATAAATGTAGCGTCAAATTAGAGTTACAATTTAAAATAATGCATGATTTTTTCAATAAATATATATAATATTAAATCAAAAAATAAAGTAACAATATACCACAAAAATGTGTTAACCCGAGAGCATCATGAATTGTCCATGATAGTATTCCATGGAATTGAAATTGTTTTTTCCCTATTGGTCTAGAGATGTCATACATAGTGACTCCAACCCATAACTTCAACAACTCATCGATGAGAGGCTCAATATATACGTTCATATATTTAACCTGGTACCTACCTAATTGGTTCAACATACTGAATGATTAATTATACTTATGATCTATATGTCATGATATATAAAAGAAATAATTACCATGCACGAAACAAAGAAATGAAATATTTTTTCATACTTTAAAGCAAATAAAAGATAATGAAATACCTGGAACAATCATTGCCAACATTGTGTTCTCTCTCTTGATCAACATCCAAGGAGGAAGGTTATTGTTTATAAAAAAAATAGGCCACACTGAGTACGTAGAAGGAATCTCTCCAAATGTATTGACACCATCAACTGCCAACGAAAGTCTAACATTACGAGGTTATTATTTAAAAATCGGCCACTTTTCTTCGATGTAGTTCAATGCAGAACCATCTGCAGGCATTTGAAGAACATCGTCTCAAATTATTTTCTTTGCATGGAAATTCATAAAATGTGCTATACTTTGGCACCTGAACAACCACTGGAAACGGGGAATTATCGGAATATAACGAAGAACTTTGTGAGGCACCTTCTTTAACGCTTTATCGGTTCAATATCTACTTATTTGACATTGTGGGCATTCATTTTCTAATGCATATTGTCCATAATATATGATATGATCATTAGGACATGCTTCAATAGCCTGATAGTCCATTCTAATTTCTTTGATAATCATGGATATTTCTCGATATGTGCATGGAAAAATATTTGATGTCAGTAATAGAACATCACTTAACAATCTACAAAATTATAAACAATAAGTCAATGTAAACAATATTAATCATCAATATACTAATTTACAAATTAGAAGACAATATCAATATAGGAAAAAATTGAACCTTTTAAGTCTTTGTGAACATGCAGGCATAAATAATTAACAAATTAAATACCTTAGTATTTGTGTGTGACATGTTCTTGATAAACCATTCAAAACCTTCAGGTTCACCAACAACAATATAGCAGATAAAAGATTTGTTTTTGAGCCTTCATAAATAGGTTGACGTGACTTCTCGAGTAGAGGATCAACATCATGACTATCATCCTGGTTGTCCTCATCCATTGGATCAAATGTGTCTTGGATCAACCTATGTATCTCATCTTCCTGATCTGATTCACTAGCGTTATCTCCATCCATATCATCATTAATAACTTGATCAACAACTTCAATATTCCGATCTCTAAGTTCATCTCCCTGTAAAGTAGTATTTCTGCTAGTACTTGGCAAATAACTCTCTGGAGATCGACATTTTTGGGGCATCGTATATATATTTAAAAACAATGTAGAAAAGTTAGTGTGTATAGAAAATATAAAAATCTCGATAAGAAATATTACTAAAATTCATGACATACTAATTATTACAGAGAATACATTAAATATTGAATCCTCTTACTAAGGGACGATATTCATAACCCTCTTCGGCGTGCCCCTTCTCCCTACAATGTCTTTGGGATGTTGTTATTAAAATTCTTCATTTTTGCAAGCCTCTGCAATCATAGCAAGGGAAATAACATTTTCCATCGCTCCTCGCTTCTAATGTCGCTCTTAACCGAGCAAACTTCCTGTCATTTTTGTTCATTGTGACAAATCCTTGTCCTGACAAGTAATTGTCTTACCTACACCATACCAAACATTAAGTTGTCAATTTTTATATTTTAGCTACTCCTTTCGATTATGATATGTTTATTTATAGTGACCTACAATCCTCACAATTATTTCTTCTAAGACATTTTGACATGCTTTTTTATTTATTATCGATTAACTATTAAGATAGATATGATTCAATTTGTGCTATGGACTATTGTGTACTGAATAACCATGGAAAATAATTACACACCATTTAATGAAAGTGGTCAAAATTTCTCAAACTTGAATCACTCGACACCATACACTAGCCTCTAAGTTATTTTGTAGACAAAATGTCAATCTTTGAAATTCACCA
>ML781228.1:2092914-2104441 GCA_009831015.1 Picea engelmannii
TAGCAATGTTCACAGGCCTCTTCGAGGGGGCAACCTCCAATCGAGCAGAGCTCTGTTACAATAATATCCAAGCTAGGGTTCTCATACTCTCGACTCCTATTTATACTAAAAAGAAGCATCTAGAGGAAGATCCTTCTAGAAGCAGAAGCTTCTATTAGGTCTTCTTACATCCGCCTTATTATATTTTATTGAAAGGTCTTATTTAATATTGACCTTTATTACATCCGAATACATTGATCTACCTATGTGCGGGTTAGGACCTTAACACATAGCCATGAAGAATACACATTGGATCTATGAGATGACAAGACATAGCCACAACCAATACAAAGTGGATCTATGTGACAGTATATGTGTCATTGTTCAAGAGAAACGCCGTCACAACCTGGGCAAAGTACATATCAAAGTGATCACTCAACCCAAGGTATTCTTACCAATCCCAATGTAGTACGAATCTAACCATGTGAATAGATGTCCTGATTTCAAACATGGCATAAACCACTTGATTACCGGTCAATGATGTAAACCATTAACAAGAGTGAGGGAAATCACCATTGATGTCACTGATTCCCAAGGTACCCTAGTACATTCCAACAAATGTGAATGGATGAGTTGAAGGCGAACATCCATGGGATCATCCGATCAGAGGTCAATGATGTAAACCCATTGTCAAATGTGAGGAGGCCTACCTTTGAGGCATGCAGGTCCCAAAGTACTAGCTGGTTTCTAAGTCTCGTTCCTAGCTAATGTGTTGAAGTTGACAGGAATAGACGTGTTGAAGGAGGGCCTTGATGTATCCCCCATCAACGACACAAAATGGACACAGAGATGTAATTGGTAGATAAAATGAACATGGACTAACATGGGTGTTGAAACAAGATATTTGTTATGGCTGACTCTCGAGGAGGATACTTCCTTTGAACACTGAGGCACAACAGCAGAAACATGACATGGACAAAAACATGATGATGCAGTGGATACTGTGACTTTCGTCGAGTGACCCAAAGGAGTAAGAAAAACTCAGAGGATTGGTTTAGTGTAGAGGTTCAGTGGATTAAGATGTGCACAAAGACAAAGTGTCATGTTCAAGGGTGACTCTAAGAGTTACTGGTAATGTTCTCAAGAACTGCTTGGCTTGTTTCTTTCAATTTTTCCCCCATCCAGATAGATGAGTACCTCTTTTTGATTTAACGAGCTCGAGGAGGGTAACACATGCTCAATATAACTTACCTTCAGTAAGTCCCTCTTCATTTGTTTAAAAAACTGGAAGAAGTAAGGGTTCGATTCCATATGGGCTTGTCAATGTTTGTTTAATGAGTCCAAAGATAGAAAACTCGAAGGTTTTTCATGATTATAGAGTCTGGAAAAACACTTAAAAGAAAACTCTCTCAGTTCCTTTTTCGTAAAGTAGTATGATGAGACTGAAAACGAGATAAACTATCACTCAACAGACGTTTTCTTCAAATACTTTAACAAGTGTGAAGAGAACAAGTTCGCTCGACAATCTTTTCATGTTTAGAGAGTCTGAAAAGAACTTAAAGATGACTCCAATGTTGTCCCTTTTTGTAATGCTAGTCTCACGAGGATGAAAAAGAGATAAATTATCACTCAAAAGACACCCTTTCAAACCTTTTAATGAGTGGGAAAGGAAGAAAGATCACTCAACAATATTTTCATGTTTAGAGAGTCTATAAAGAGCTTAAAGACAACTTCAGGGGGTTCCTTTTTCGTATATCCATACATGTCCGAAAAAGAGATAAAAGTTTACCCGGATGCATTCTCATGTATTTACGAGCACAAGAAAGAGCAAAGACTAAGCTCAGTATGACCCCATCTTGAAAGCTATTGGTTTAACTCAAGAATGATCATCAAAGGCTGGAGACATGCCCTCCAAGCTTCAATTCATTCACCGACTTTGAGGTTGTCACCAATTTCTCTAGTAGATGAGAAAAAGGATACATGTGGATGAAAAGAAGGTGTAAGAGAGGTGACTGTTTCATTTTTTAATGATCTTGACACAGGAAAAGAACTATGCTCAGGGTTTCGGGTTCGATCCCCAAATTGTTGTTTTATTTTATAACGAGCTTGCTTCAGAGAGGAAAACTATGCTCAAGGCCTCTATTTCATTTTTTAACGAGCTTGCCACAGAGAAGAGAAACTATGCTCTTGACCTCTTCTTGATCGTGTCTTCCAAGAGGATAATTCTTTGGAAGGACACCATGGCAAGGGACAAAACTCGGTCATGGCTTCCAAGAGATCTTCACTGGATGGAAGATAATCACTCTGGAAGGAACACATGTTGAGGGCCATGAGAGGGGTAAGGAGATCAGGCTCCAATAGCCCTACCGAAGAAATCACCATGTCAACTACCGGATCTAAATCATTGGAAGTTGAAGTCATTGGAGACAACACCACATAATTAACATGCAGTGGGGGTGATATTGTCTGCATATAAGAACCATTTAGGGAGGTAATCCTTCCAGGACTGATGATTGAAAGTTGATTAATAGGCACAATTCTTCCATCGTGAGGGAACAATATCCCACAAAAAAGAGTGTACACAATATCTTTCATAGCATAGATATAATCCCACCCAAGGAGTAAAGCGAAACCCATGGGGTCTCGGACTACCATGACATCAATAAAGACAGTTTTCCCTCCCAAAGTTACGGGAAACTGAGGAAGTGTCCCTAAAGGTTGACTAGTTCTTTTGTTAAAAGATAACAAATTCTATGTAACTGGTGCAAGCTGCGGACAATGTAAAGCATACCAAGCAACAAAAGACAAAATACTAACAGGCGCACCTTCATCTATCAGTGTTTGAGGAACGTCCTGACCACAAACTTGTATTGTAATCTAGAAAGGAATGTGAGAGGGAAGACGAGGTCTAGTTAGCACACCCCAATAAAAAATGATGGTCTCATTACTTGGAGGGGGTTTCATGGGAGAATGAGGAATGCCCCCCAGCATGGTAGATTCTATATCACTGAGAAAAATGTGGGCAGTATCGGGTTTACTCTCTAGAGGGAGAGTAGGATCAACCAATGGTGGGATCAGATCAACCGCGCAGACACTTTTCAGAGGAAAAGTAGGATTGATCGATGATGGAATCAGATCAACCACTTTGGCACTCTTTAGATGAAGGGTGGGACTGACGGAGGAAGGGACTGGATCAACCACTTTGGCACTCTTCAGATGAAGGGTGGGATTGATCAAGGAAGGGACTGGATCAACCACTTTAGCACTCATCAAAGGAGGAGTGGGATCGACCGATGACAGAACCGGATCGACCACTTGAGTTTCATTCTCCAAGGGGAGAATGGGGTCGACGGGTGGAAACGGATCGACCGCTTTGGTGTCACTCTCTAACGGGAGAGTGGGATCGAACAAGGATAAAAAAGGATCGACCTCTTGGGTTAAACTCATTTGATGAAGAGTGGGGTTGATCGAGGACGGAACTGGATCAACTACTTGGGTTTGTGGTTCAATCGAGGAGGAAACTAGATTGACCATCTGATCAACCGGACTAATCAAGGATGGAACTGGATTGACCAGTCCATCAACTAATGGTGGATTGGGTGAAATATCACGATAACCTTGTGGAAGTTGAAGTTTTTCCAAAAGAGAAGAAGCCTCGTCCATGCGAGGACAAAGGTGAGAGTAATGATCACCTTTGCATAACATGCAAGGGAACTTGACAATTTTCTTCTTCTTACCAACCTTAACATCACTAGTTGACGAGTTATCATCAGCATGACTGGTAGAGGCCAATGATGCGGAAGACCACATTTCTAAGACCTTGATAAGACCCGGGCAATCCCTCAGAAAGTGGTCACCCTTACAAAGGCTGCAAGGGAATTTGGGTTTCAGATTCTTCATTTTAATCTTGTTGACCTCATCAACACTCCCAGTACTATTAATAGTAGCTGGTTTCTTGGATCCAACATCTAATGTTGTTGGGGCCTTGGTCTTTTTCAGTCTCTTCTTCTTCTTTTCTTTCCGTTTCTTCTTCTCCTGATCAACTTGGTTACTTTCTTTAGAGATTTCGTTAGGCGAAGAAGGAGAAATGGAAGGAGACTTGATGGGTGAAGAAGGTGAAAAGTCGATGTGAGGTTGATGTGTGGGTGGTGTAATGACATATAAAGTATTAGGTGCAGATGAAACATTGGGAGGATTCAAGATCACCAGAGTGGGGAACAACCAAACTGGTAATCCGATGGTGAGTCCTGGAAGACTTAGTGTGGCAATATACGAAGGACCAAAGTTTCCAAACGAAGGAAAGGTATAAGGTTCCCCAGGAGAAGGGGTTCCTCCATTGGTACTCTTGGGATTCTATTCCATTAATACTAACTCGACCTAAGGTCCACTAAGTAAAACAAACAACACACACTATGAATCTGAGAAGCAATCAATCAAAAAAACCTTCCCACGATGAAACCACTAGTTGGTGATGAAATTCAACGTCACAAGACCAAAATAGGAAGGGGTGGGGATAGAGTGGGCAGATCAGTTACGTTGGCAACCTGCTTAGCGAACTTTCACCTTGGTGAAAGCTTCCATGCAGTAATTTTGGATTTACTCTCCAAGGAGCCTGATTGAGTTTGACCAACATCTGTTCCAAGTATAGTGAGACTTCCCTTCACCGTCACCTTGTGTGAGACCCTAAATATTATGGCTGCTAAGGTCACCAATTCATAGTCACCCTTTGGGCGAGTACAATCGATAGTCCGATCCAAACGTATGGGTAGGATAACAAGTTCGAAATCAACTCAAGAGGCTCCCACACATAATTGTGGGTATACCCTCAAGCGACCCCCAATATATGATCCAACTATTACAAACAGTTGGGCCATGGAGGGATAATCTCCGTAACTCACCCGAATGCAACCTCGAGCATAACCCCTAGGTGAGAGGGGGATCCCAGAAAGCCTATACAAAAATTGTATTTCACTCTCCCTACCGCAAGATACTAAGTTTTTTTGATAGATTTGGAAAGTTATCCTTTCAACCTATTCCAAATCCCTACACCTTAAACTAATGTAGGTTTGCTAACAAAGATGTAAAACGTCTGATAAATTTTAGTTAAGCGTTGATTTTTAAGGCTGTTGTTACTCAAAAGGAAAATGGCGTGGACCATATGGTGTTTTGACCGACTCAAAATTTATGCAAAGATATGAATATGCAATCTTTTCATTTCGATGAAAGCTATGCTACGAGAAGGAGAAAATATTCATCATTTCAGATGCACGATGTCCCAAAAATGCTCGAAAACATGCAATTCTGCTACTTCAAATGCAAGCTAATTTCACTACCTAAAAGCAAGAATGAATATATGTTATTTTTTTGATTATGATGTATACATAAAGTAAACACAAAACCTTCAATGCTCCATTACTTTCAATCATGAGAAAGAGTCCTATGCAGATGCAAAAGACACAAAGAAAAAAGCTAGAAACAAAGCACGCACTCAAGGTAGTGAGAAATGAAAGAAAAAAAGAAGAATATTGGTCTAAAAATAACTCAATAAAGGATCCTAAAACCAACAAGCATCCAAGGATTACAATAAATTGCAGAGAAGAATCCAAAAAGAGACAGGGAGAAAGAGAAAATACCCAAATTGTCCCGACAAAACAAGCAGTTAGAAAAAACAATTTTCACATTTCTGAAAAGGGTTTCAAGCTCCAATCAAGACAAGAGGGAGTGATAATAATCAAAAACCAATACAAATAAATTCACAAACCATTCACAAAGATTGGGTAAAGACTTCCACAAAACAAGTTGCAAAAAACTAATGAGAAAAAGGCAGAAAAACCTCAAGAAGGAGACTTGCGCTCCCCCAAAAAGGTACACAGAGCGTTATAACACTCCCTGAAGCACTATAGGGGAGTTTTGATGATATACCAACACTTTGATATGGCCTACAGGGGGGCGTTGGTCCTCCCAGAAGCTCATAAAAAGAGCCAAAAATTGCAAAAAGTTCATCCAGAATGAAAAAACATTTGGTGAAAATGTAAGTGAAGATGGGAGAAGGCTAATGGATCATAAACAAGAAGAAAAAGTGATATGAGAGGTGGTAAAAGGGCAGAGACAAACCAAGTAAATACAATAGGATTCCTTCCCCAGTGGAGTCGCCAATTTCTGTTGAAGGAAAATCTCCCTGCGGACAAGTAGATCTCCTCTTGAGAGCTAGGCTCTTAACTCTTAAGATATAAGGTGCTTAACATGGACATTGACTTCCTTTTAGATCTAGATAAAATAATGTGTGAGGAGGAAGGAGAAAAGAAGTACCTTTTTACCGATGTTTGTCCCTACACAGTCTAAGTTGAGCTCCAATCTTAAACTCCTCGATAAGCCCTGTAGACAGACAAAGATACAACCAACTTCCTACTCTACTGAGATTATCTTGAAATAGATCTATCTATTAGAGACAAATTTATGTGAGATCAAACATAGATTTGAAAGAAATAGGCCAAGCATATTATATTAATGAGAACAACAATGAAGAAAAATTACAACCATAGATGTGAGTGCAACAGACTCATAAAGTTCCCCTTGTCCAAACCCTTGCTTAAACAGTCCACACATAGAATGTTGATGCTCCAAATGACATTCCACTCATGAGATCATAAGTTTGGTATAATTCTCCATCTCCATTCCCCCTCCTCCATGGAAATCCCTCATTATATAAGATTTGGAGACTCAACCACCATGGAGAGAATCTCTCATCAGATCCACTAAGAAAGGGATCTCTAAGATATTTAGGGAGGAAATATCTCTTAAGGATTTAGGGGAGTAAATATCTCTCAAGGATTTTAAGGAGGAAATATTTCAACCATCCATGAGATCCTCCGCCTTCCCTAAAAAATAGGAAACCAAATGTGAGGTGGATCCTCACACTTAATTACTTTTTTTTTCATGAATATTAATAATAATTCATGTGTACTTAGTTTTTCTTTGCCTTCATGTAATATATCCCTCCTCCACATTGACTAGGGATTGTGACATAGGTTATTCCATGGTGTCAAGGTGTATGTGACACTTATACAACACTTTACGACACTTAGGGCAAGGTACCTAGGTGTGCAAATTTCATGTGTAACACACTAGCAAGACTGACACTAGCAGTGAGGGGTCTGAGATGGCACCTCAACATGACCATGATCATGAGTCACACCACTTAGAAACATAGTTGAGAGTTAGTGAGGCTATGATAATGGAATCCACTAGACGTATTGATGACATGCATGCAGTGATGGAAGATTACTGTTGGAGAGCATCAGTGGCACAGGGTAGCTCAGATGGAGGATTTTCCATGGATGATTTTCACACTCTCAGGAATTGAGTATCTATGATGAGGACTAACTACCAGCAGTTGTTGACAGATAGGGACTACCTACTGGGGATTGGTGATTTGTATCACAGAGCCTTGAGGGGGAAAGAGTTGAAGGTATACCAATTCACTCAGGAGTTGGAGAGCACTCGAGGATTCTTGAGAGGCACACATACAACCCTTCAAGAATCAGAGTCTAGATCAGATGAGATTCTTGAGGAGATCCATCAGAGACCCACTTCATATATCCTGGTGGACACTCTGATATATCCTTCGGTCACATGGTTAGAGGATGTTGGTGGTCTAGTAGAGGAGCACCAGTTGATGGAGGACACTTCCATTTGTGTTCCAAGAGAAGTTGACCTCCATGTAGAGGTTGATCCAACAATACACCTTGGATCTACAATGTAGCATGAGTCTGTAGGAGATGACATGAGTATGCTGGAGCATACGATGATGAGGGATAGTTCATGGATTCATGCCGAGATGTATGGTGGCATTCAGAGGGGTATAGTGCCTTGCAGGGAGGAGACCCACTTAGGGGAGCATGCATATGTCACTCATTTGCAGCAACACATAGTTGTGGGGGATCACCTTCACCATTTCAGCAGTTGCATGGGAGATGAGAAATGGAGGTTGGTTGACCAGCAGTCGGAGGGGTTACTTCTGGTTGTACTGAATGGTAGGGATTCGGTGATGACCACAAGAGAGTATTTATCATGGATACCGGTGGACGAGCTTCTGGTCAAATCCTTGGGATTGACCAAAGCATGTGACACCTCCCAGTTCTATTGTCAGCTGCCAATGTTTCTGTTAGCCTATCCTGACACGTTTATCATTGACAGTAGCATGAGAAGGATAATAGATGAACATAGAGGGCTTCTGACAGTGATTAGTCTCACACATGAGTGGTTAGACGAGATTGGAAGTGATAAACTTCCAATTTTTCCATGGGATCTGGGAGTTCATTGGGTGAGCTGGATGTTTCACTACATGATGACCCAAGTTGCACCCAAGAGCCACACACTCCACCGAGGGTCGTTCTGGAGTGGGCCTGCAGGGATTTGTATGATAGAGCAAGGTGAATTTTCACTCTTGATCATCATGATCGGACATGGAGATGGGTGGATAGGTACTTCTTCTACAAAGATGTCTTTACAGATACAGTTTCTAGACAACAAGTCCGATGGTCACAGGTATTTCAGCTTGAGGATTCAGTATGTATGTAGGGGTCAGACAGTCGTGGTCAGAGTAGTGCAGGGCCAACATGGTGATCTTTGACAGAGGTTAGCATGGGACTCAGGGATTGCAGGGCTGAGCATTTCACTGACTAATAGGGGCGAGTGGACCTTTGCAGGGGTAAGTTGTTCTAACTTTCCATTTAGCTTCAGTATTGAGGGGAGCACAACGCTTCAGGGTGTCTCACATAAGTCTTGCAGTACCTCATTCTGGCATCAACATATGTAGTTGATGGAGGCCATGTAGATATTGGTATAAATTTGGAGGATGGACTCATTCCGAGATGAGGCCATGTGTCATGTGCAGGAGGTTCACAGGGTTGATATCTTTCAGGACTATGCTTTGCAGAGTATTGCAGTTCACTTCCTGATATGGGATCCAGGGGGTGGAGTGTACTATTGTTCGTCTTTGGATGGGTTCTACTATGTATCCCACAGGTGGACATGGGATCCTGGTATTTTATTTGAGTGGATTTGGTTATTGCTTGATGAAAAGCAATTTTCTAGCAGGGAGGACTGTAATGTCCCCACTTTGGGACATCATCACAGTGCAGAGGTTTATAATGACCAGAGTAGCCAGATGGAGGTTATAGTGAGTACATGGGTTATTGAGAGGCATTGTGGGGTCCAACCTGCATTTCTCAACATATTCCATCATTATGAGCCATTACGCACATGTTGGCTTTGGTTCTGTTGCATTCCGACGATTTCCATGATTTTGACTATTTTGAGCTATAAGTCATTGAAATTCACTGAAGAGGTCATTTTGGGCACATTACTTGGAGTAACCTCTTAGTGTAATAGCTCATTGGAATTAAGAGGAGAAAAACTACAGGATGGGATGGCTAGAAGTGACTTTCAGTGGCCAGGGAAGCCATAAGGAGAGATAAGGAGATTTTCAGAGGTAAAATGGTTAATTAATTAATTAAAGAAATTTAATTAATTAATTAAATATTAATAAAATGAAAGTCACTTTGGAGGGACAAGGTGAGCCAAAAGTATAAAGGAAATGCAAGGGACTCTTCTCATTCATTCATGTGTAATCTTATTTTGATATCTGGCTTTTATCTAGTGAGCCCAACATTGGGGGTTTTGAGGGTTTTGACTTAACAAACCCTAGAGGACAATTCGGTGGTGAAACATTCCACCTATCTTCTCCCAAGCTTGGTCTCGGAGATGCAATACGCTCCCACACCATTCTAGTTCCATATCTACTCAATTGCAGGAGGACTCTACATCAGTTGTAGAGAAAGAGAGAGAGAGGGCGCACCAGCTAGGGTTTCCAGCAAGAGGGGCACACCATTCATTGAGGGAGGATTTGTCCTAGCTGAGGAGAAGTGATTTTGGGAATTTCAGGTATTGGGTTTTCCTTGCAGGTGTCTTAGCATCATTCTTGGTGGTTTCTGGAGGCATTTCAGTGGAAGGTTTATTTGTATTGATAGTGGGACGATTTCCTAAGAGGAGGGCGCACCATTATTTGGAGGGTAGCTAGATCTAAGGATCTAGCAGGTATTTTGATGATTTGAGCACTTGGGTATTCATTTTTGTGCCCCGATCTATCAGTCTAGTGGACTGGTGGAGCTATTGGAGGTCTCTAGGAGAGAGGCCAAATTATTAGGGTTTCAATCATCTAGTGGGGCACACCATTCAACGGAGGAGTTCAGATCTATAGGGTTTGAGATAGATCTTGGAGATTCGGGCACCTGGGTTGTTCTTGCCATCACTCGATCTACTGTTTGGCATCTTTCTTGAGGTGATTTGACATCTTTGGCACCGGGGCCAAATTGTTGAGGAGCTTCAGCTATCCAGCAGGACGTGGCATTGGACTTCATCTCTTATCCAGCGTTTGGAGGCTTATTTTGTATTATCAGGATATTTTTGTAGCAACTCTATTATCTATTTTCATAGCCATCTGTTGAAAATTCCAGATCTACGTCTCCATTGTAGCAGGTTCTTCTATCTTATGAATAAAAGAAGATTTGAGATGTTTTGGCTTGTCTATCATATTGCATATGGTTGAGGTATGTTCCATGGTTGTCTCTTCTTGTTATTTGTTGCAAAAATTCATATAAACACATCAGTAAACCCTAAGGTCGAAATCAAAAGGCCATTCAACAAGTAAACACATGTAAACAAATAGATCAGCAAAGTGTTTGACGAAATACCACAACTAGTAAAAGTTTTAAAAAGACACCAAAACCGTGATGATTCTGGCATAATGGCTTGAGATCATTACATGTTCATATTATATGTTCAAGAGTAAATTAGAGTAATCAAGGGGATATACATAGCATTCAACAATCTCTTGAAAAATCCCTATGACACGGGTGGCTCCTAGATGTTTCTTAATGAGAATATGAGTTCCATCCTATTGTACAAAGCCCCAATGATAAGGACAGGGGTGATGAGTGATGGAAAATGAGATTATTTTGGTTATAAATTGTCAAGGATTATAGTGGCAAGTTGGTCTTTGATCTAACAATTATGAGTAAAAAGGAGACTTAGAGAGGGGAATAAATTTCATTCATCATTATGAGTAATGAGGGATCTTTTTCAATAGAGTTTGTAATAGGGACTATTTTCTGTGGGGGAGAAGTGTCCAAATATTGGTGTACCCTAGGATCATCAAGGGATTTCTCATCTATGTACAAGCATTTGGATGTGAATTATTATTATAATAATAATCATTTTGTAGTAGTGTCCTTTGGAGCCATATAATACTTGCACTAACATGTGGGATGAGAGAAGGGGTCTAGATTATTGGGATTAGCTTCATGCATTGTTTAATAGGAACTAGGAATTGGACTAGAGATAGTAATAAGGTTAGGATTATGGAAATGAATGAAGTGAGGGATCTTTTCTAATTTATTTTCCACAATGAGGATATGGATAAAGACTTTGTATATGGGGGTTCTCTAAAATAGTTATACTTATTTATAAAAAAACTACAAGTAAACCA
>ML781228.1:2151824-2171064 GCA_009831015.1 Picea engelmannii
AATTACTTGACATCAACCAATGACATCAATCAAACCAAACCATTTACATCAATGACATATGATCCAACAATCTCCCAAGTAATCAAACCATTGGCATCAATGACAAACCATTGGCATCAATGACAACATGATCCAACAACAATGTGGGGTGTCAATGAAGCGGGCATACCCATGCTCATGAAGATGTGTCAAACAATTTCAATATAAGATCATGGATCACATAGGATCAATATAGGATCATAGGATCAACAAAGTTCAATGGTATTCAAGTAGAAATAGTACACATGAACCATCGATGTGTATGAATTTCAATCGACGTGTGATGATGAGATGGCATTGAGCATGTGAGAAACTACCAAGTCAAGGAGACATGATGAATCTCCTTTCCTATTTCAAGGTTACCTATAAATGATATAAATGGGTATGACATACATAATACCTCTAAACCAATCCCTTAGAATAAATGTGTTGAAGTTTGTAGGTATAAGTCCACTAGAGACAAGAAATGATGGACCCTATAGAAACTAACATGAGGTGAAACATATCATGAATCAAATGTATCTAACTAAGAGGGACAATAATGAATGATGAGGTGATCACCGAGAAAGGGACTCAAGGATTTCCTTTGGAAAATCATAACAAACAAGGATGACTTGGGTAGTGACTATGAAACATCAAGAGATATGATAAAAAATAAGCAATGAACCTTTTATTATAAATGTTGGATCATGTTGTCATTGATGTCAAAGGAAAAATGTCTTGTCATAGTATATTGATGTAGTGATTGATGGATCATGTTGTCATAGGGGAAAACCCAGGGTTCAACACTACAACAACGCACCAACAAAACCCTAGCTATCGACCCTTTCAGCAACACCTATGAAGCAGATGAAGTCTCACCCGAGGTAGAGGCAAGGGTGGTTGCAGGACTCAAGTGTCTGCAACCTTAGCTAGGACACAGATCTTTGATTATAGTACTTAATATAGCACTCAACACCATTAGTTCATCATTATTTAACCAATATCTAATTCGCAAATAAAATAGAGAATCACAACATTCACCTAGATCTAATGTATTTAAGAAATTAGCATAAACAAATGGATTAGATCTAGCAGATTCAAGCACTAAGAAAGTTCATAGATGTCAGATCTAGCATCCAGATTCATCATAAGCACAAAGCATAAACATATCTATTTATCTATATCAAAGCACTTAGTAAATAACACATAAACACATCAGAACATAGCACAGAGCAGAATAACGCAGTATTTACGTGGTTCACCCCCACCCTAGGGCTACATCCACCAAATCTTCTTCTCTATTAGCTTCAATCAGTCATCTACATGCACAGAGCCATAAAAACCTTACTCCGCATAGGACAGGATATTTGCGCGTACCTCACCAGATCCTCCTTCTCCGAGCTAGGTCTAGCATGAATCCTTTCACAGTCTGTTACAATGACTTGCACTTAGCTCTGCAAGTCTCACATAGTATGCACAAATACTTACACTTCTTGATCACATAGATCCAACTCTTATCACTTAGCCAACTTGCACCACTACTTCTTACATTGCCTATACATCTATTTATACTTTACACAATAGGCCTAAACATGGGTAAACCCATAGGCCGACATCCCATTCCCGTTACATAATCCTAATCCCAAAAAGGACCCAAAAAGGGGCCAAGATCCCACGATCTCTGCTTCTTCTTGCACTCCATCTTCGATAAGCCGGGGAAGTCCCAAAATAGGTCAAAATTGACCAAGAATCTCTCAAAACTTGGTCAAGGGTCAACATGCCCCCAAAACTCACTTGTGACTCGTGTCGAGTCACTCTGGTCTGACTAGTTCTACTTCGAATGCCTCGAGCTTGGCTCGAGATTCTTTGACTTTATGTTATGCTACAACCTCCTGTTCAATGAAATCTTGGATGACTGCATCATTGATAGGTCCCTCTAGATGTTGTTCTACTGTAGTGACAACCTACTCTAGCTCTTCTCCTTGGCCTTCTACCTCTGTAAACAATTGATAGGCCTTGTCTTGTATGGGTTGGAGCCTCTGAGTTACTTCCATAACTTTGCTATGGATAGTGTGGATATGTTGTTGGGTGGTCCACTATTCTTGGGATCTCTTCATTCTTTCCACAACTGACAGAGGCTTCAGCTGCGCTTGTATATTTTCATCTTGATACTTCACCTATTGGAGCTACAACTCCAGTGCCTTCAATTATAGGCTCTTTGTGAGTTGTTCATAGGTCTGGGCACTATGATTAGTGAGTTTCGTACATTCCAGGGTAAGAGCCTTTAGCCTTTCAACTACGCTCTGAGTGGTTGCTTATGTTTGGTCTCTTACTTCTTGTGGGGTCTCAAGTATAGTGCGTAGCTCCAAATCTACTATGCATTGTTGTAGCTGCTAGATGGCTTCTGTGAGTTGGTTCACCTGCTGTGTAACTCTGTCTTCTACCTTGATTTCTAAGACTGTCACAAAGTGAAGTGCTCTGTTGGATGCTTCTTTTACTTCAAGTTGATTTGCAAGCAACTATTCCTTTTCTTGTTGTAGCTATTATTTTTCTTCATCAAACTTCCTTTTGGAGAGAAATTCTTTCCTGTTATGCAACACTGCATTGCTCTACGAGTACTCCTTGTACTTGTGTCAAAGCCTAGGTGGCTTGCTCTATTTCTTCCTATGATCATCTAAGGTGAGCTTTGACTGTATCGTCTAGGCGATGGAGTTGAGCTGTCTCATTTCCCAATTATGGTTCTCCCAACATAGTGGAGACTACGCGGTTGGACTGTAGGGCCTATTGTACCCCTCGGATTTTAGTCTCAATTCGATCATACATATCCTCTTGCATTGCTTTTTGTTTCTTTACTATTTCCAGTGAAGCATCTTACAGGGCTATGATGAGGAATTCAAATTCATCGAAGGTGAGGACAGTCTGCATCTTGGTCATGGTGGCCTTCGCTTTCTTCTGGGAGGAAGGTTTCATAGGTGAACCTTTCCTCTTCTTCAGGGGATCAACCTCGTCTCCTTTCTTCTATTCAACTTCTTTGGCATATAACTCTTCACCATCACCTACTTACTCTGGTGATATGGAAGTAGTTTTCATGGATGCACTGTCTAATTCATGGACTTCTTTGGTCTTCTTTGTCCTGCTAGGTTTGGGTGTATCCTGCGTTTTTTCTGGGCTGTCAATGTCAGATATCTCCACAGGGTCTGCTGGAATAAGGAGGTTCACCGACCAGTCCTTAGTGATCTCTTCCAAGTATTCCTTCACAAGCTTATAGTAGGATTGTGGTATAGGGGCAGACCCAGGGTTTAATGCTACAACAACACAGCAAAAAAACCCTAACTACCGACCCTTTCGGCAACACCTGCGAAGAAGATGAAGTCTCACCCGAGGTAGAGGCAGGGGTGGTTGCAGGACTCAGGTGTCTGTAACCTTAGCTGGGACACATATATGTGATTATAATACTTAATAGATCACTCAACACTGTTAGTTCATCATTATTTAACCAATATCTACTTCACAGATAAAACACAGCATCACAACATTCACCCAGATCTAATGTATTTAATTACTTAGCATAAACAAATGGATTAGATCTAGCATATTCAAGCACTAAGCAAGTTCATATATGTCAGATCTAGCATCCATATTCATCATAAGCACAGAGCATAAACATATCTATTTATCTATATCAAAGCACTTAGCAAATAACACATAAACACATCAGAACATCGCATAGAGCAGAATAAAATAGTATTTGTGTGGTTCACCCCCACCCTAGGGATACATCCACCAACTCTTCTTATTCATTATCTTCAATCAATCATCTACATGCAAAGAGCCACAAAAACCTTATACTACATAGGACAGTAGATCTGTACGCACCTCGCCAGATCCTCCTTCCCTAAGCTAGGTCTAGCACGAAGCCTTTCACAGTCTATTACAATGACTTCCACTTAGCTCTACAAGTCTCACATAGTATGCATGAAGCCTTACACTTCTTGATCACACAGATCCAACTCTTAGCACTTAGCCAACTTGAACCACTACTTCTTACATTGCCTATACATCTATTTATACTTTACACATTAGGCCTAAACATGGGTAAACCCATGGGCCGACATCCCATTCCCGTTACATAATCCAAATCCCAAAAAGGACCCAAAAAGGGACCGAGATCCCGCAATCTCTGCTTCGCCTTGTGCTTCATCTTCAACAGGCTGTCAAAGTCCCAAAATAGGAAAAACTTGACCAAGGATCTCCCAAAACTTGTTCAAGGGCCAATAGATCGTGTATTGTCATTGTTTTCAATGGATTGATATCAAGTGGAGTCTTAGTTAGATGATGTCATGGATCAATGAGTTGTCATTGATACATGATGCATAGATGATGTCATGCATAGATGAAGATGGATCAATGTGTTGTCATTGATATATGATGCATAGATGAATATGGATCGATATGTTTTCATTGATATATAATGCGTAGATGGATTGATGCATTAATGTATTGATCATTGGATCATATGGTCATGCATGGAATCAATGACAAAGGGAAAATGTCACAGTGATGTGTTGTCATGGGTTATTCCAGTTGTTTTGATGTAAAGATGACTTATTATTGTCTTGTCATGGTTGATAGGAAGTACAAATGGATGAACTCCAAAGTGGTCCCCTTATGGTGAAATCCCTCATGGGAAGACTCTTTGTAGTTGAGTTATCCTAGAAGTATGGTTAGAGAACCCAAGATTAAATATGGAATAATGAGATTAAGATCATTGAATTTGTCATTGAAACTATCCTAGATGGATAGTTCTTGTCGTACCATTTCTGGTGGTATGTGGAACGTCACATAAATCCTCACGGTTTGAGAGTTATTGCCTTGTGAAGTTGGAGGACCCTCATGTGTTGGCTAGAAGCCACAAAAGGTTAAAGTAGTCAAATTGTTTACAAACAAAAGATTATTTAAATAATAAAGTGAAGTGATGAAGTCAAAGAGAATTATTTAAATAATAAAGTTATTGGAGAACTCATTAATTATGGAAAATGGTTATAAGTGGGTTAACCCTAAAATAAGGAAAGTGGGTTAAATGGACAAGTGGCTATGTAGACAAAGTGACTAAGTGGATAAAGTTGGATAAAGGTGACTACGTGGAAAAAGTGGTTATGTTGATAAAGTGGATATGTGGACAAAGTGGCTAAGTGGATCCTTCTAAAGGAAGCTACTTGCATAGTATAAATAAGAGAGAAAGGGTCTCTTGTTTAAGCATCTTTCTTGAGCATATTGAAGATCTATTCTGGGGGAAAGATTCATTGGAGGTACTCATGGATGCATCAAAGTTTCCGTAAGTCTGATATCTTGACGATAAAATTTTTGGAAGTTCAGAAACCCTAGTTTTTGAAGGAGCATGCGGGCTGCAGTGAGACATAGCACGTACATATGCGGGTTGCAGTGAGGCAGGACACGTACACACATGAGCTGAAGAAGATCAAAGTGTGTACAGTTGGAGAAAGTCATGGATCCTTGAGTGTGAGATGGTGCCAGGTTCCTAAGGTCTGAAGAAAGTTCCATATCTGCATTCTATGGGCTCAGATCTTCCATAGAAGTTATGGTATAGTTACATGACTTTTTTGATGGATACTTTTCTTATGGTATGGTGAATGCTTAAGGCATTCTTGGTATGGATGTTGTGATATGGTTTATGTTGGTTTATTGACTGAGTGAGCATCACTCTTATGTTTCAGTACTGATATGGTTTCCATATTATACTGGTTACTTATACATGATTAAGTATCATTCATATTGTATGGTTGAGGAGCATGAGTAAGATGTTGGATAGCATAGATGTCTTGTGATTGGCTATGGTACACATTGGACAGTGAAAGATAAAAGTGGATGTGATAGAGGATGCAGAAGAACTAAGTTTTCATGGAGAGAGAAAACCCTATTTCTTAAGGAGGAATATGTAGGCCGCTGTGAGCCACACCACATACATACGTGGGCTGAACTATTGGTAGGGCGCATACATATGTGTGCTTCACTACTGACAGATCATGTACATGTTGAAATATTGGTATCTATTGAGGATTGAATCCTATTCTTATATGGTGTTGAGTTGTGTAAGCTTATTTTTGCATTACAAAGTTGGTGCTCTTGTTGAGTTGATACTCTTTTCAGTTGTTGTTGATAAACCCTAAGGATTGTAGTTCATAATAAAAGAAAAATTGTACATACATCTTGTGTTCTTTGTGGTGATGGATTATTGGTGATATATATTGTTGATATCTATTGTTGATAATGTTTACATACAACTGCTTGTAAATGATAGTAATAAGTGATGAGTAAATGGTGATTGATAACTAACGAGTTTTTATGAAAGGAATTTGAAAAATATCCCTACACTGATTCATTCCCCCCTCTAGGTGTGATCGGTGTGTCCAACAATTGGTATCAGAGAAGGCCTTCACTATAAACCTTAACAATATTGGAGGAGATCCATGGACACACAAATGGATGATGAAGTTCCAATCCTTGATGAGGAAAATTATTCAGCATGGAGAATAGAAATCAAAGAGTATTTGAAAGAAAAAGGAGGAGGTGTTTGGAAAGCAACTTTTGGTGGATCAGTTCCCTTGAAGAACAAGTCAAATTTTTCAGCAAAAAAGGAATAAAATAAGAATGATTCATTGGCTCTCAAGACCATTTTCAATGGACACTCAAGTTATATCAAAGAAAGCACTCAAGTTCTATCAAAGAAAGCATGGGACAATGCAATTCCGTCAAGGATCTATGGATAAATCTAGAGAAGACATACCAAGGAAAAAAGGAAGACACTAAAGACAACTCCATCAAGAACAATAAAGGTAAAGAACCTCCCGATTGCAATAATTATAAATGTGATGATGTTGAATGTTTCTCTACAAGTGAAGAAGAAAATTTAGAAAAAGTTTGTATAGAATCAAATGACAGTTATCCCATGGAAGAAGTAGAAGAAGAACTTTCAAAGATTAAAAAGAAAGTTGGCTGGGGTCCATATGAATACAACTATAAACATAGTTATATAGACTATAGCTATCTTTCTGAAAACACTAAAAGGTTTCTTGAAAATAATCAAGAGCATATTTTGAAACTAAAAGAAATTCTCAAAGAACAAGAAGAAAGTAAAAGGACTCAATTAGAAGAAAAAGAAGAAGATATCAAAATACTAAAGAATGAAATAGAAGAAAATAAGAAGGTATATTATGATATTAACAAAAGTCTTGAATTTAATAACCATCTCAAGACCCAAATTGAAGAAGCCAAAAGGGTAGAGGAACTATTAAAAAATCAAGTAAATAAAAAGGAAGAGTCATGTCATAAGTTGGAAGTTGAAGTTGGTGATCTTAGAAAGAAAGTAGAGAAGTCAAACAAATTCTTGAATAGCTCAACAATATTGAATGAAATATTGGATATTCAAAGATCACCAAATGATAAATCAGGTCTTGGATACAACAAAGAAGCTACACATTTAAAAAAAAAAGCACCTCAAAGAAGCATGAGGTAAGTCCCTCATTCTCAAAATATGGAAATAATGTTGCAAGTGAACCATCTACACAAAGCAAGGAAATTTTCAAAAGTACAAAGCAAGGAAGATATCAAGAAGCCATCTTTACACCTCAAAGCAATTTCAAAAGAGAGAGACCTTCAAAATGGACATCAAAGAAAAGGTATGAAAATGTTTTTCATAGTCACTGTTACGCATGTAATGAATATGGTCACAAAGCTTTGGAATGCAGATATTATGCAAGGAGAAGTAATGAAATATTTCATAACACCCTAAGGTGTTGGAGATGTAATCAAGTAGAACACATTGTTGATCATTGTCACACCATGAGATGCTACAACTGTAGTGTATTTGTCCACAAATCCTAGGATTGTTGGAACACAAGAAGACAGTCCATAATGAGGACTTCATATAGCATGAAATGAAGAACACATGAAGCTAGGAAGGAAGACAGTGTTGGAAATATGGAAGCTTAGAGCTCAAGTTCTGAGAAGCTGGGACACCTTCATAAGTGGGTAAAGAAGACTGAACAACCATAACAGAATGCCAACCATGGGACAAGCTCAAGTTTGACATATTCTAAAGCATACGCGAGTTACAATGATAAAAATCACGTACATATGTGAGATGACCTATAAATAGGTCGCATACATACATGAGTTGTCTATATAGCAGGCCGCGTACATGTGGTAAAATCCTTGGGTATTAGGCTATGCAAATGGGTTACAACTTGATGTGATGGTATAACTCTTTGTTGCAGGGTCTGACATGGTTTGTTGCAGGTCTTTATGATTACATGTTGGCATACATAATTGATGTATGTATGGTGATGACATATGATTGAGTGTTGAAAGTCTATCCTTGATGCATTATACTAACTTTGGAGTGTGGATTGAGGCTTTTTCTGTTGAGAACAATGTTGGTTGTGATAATGAAGTTATGGCACTTTGGTTATGAGATATATCATGATGATTCTAGCTAGAGATATCATTAATCTATTAAGGCATACTTCTAGTACATGTAGTTTTGGATTCTTAGTATTTTTTGTAATGAATGGTGACTGAAGCAGATTTGTTGGGATGCATGGTTGGTACATATTTGAGTTCCATTGATATATCTTATGATGTATAGTTAGAAGCATATTTGTTGGATATCTCGGTGCATGCACTTGGCATATGAATGAGCTACATACTAGGGCATGTAGTTGATGAGTTGATGAGGTGGTCATGTTGTGTATCATTGATGAGTCATAGCTTGATCTATAGTTGATGCGTTACTGGTACACTTTTGGTACATTGTTAGAGGCACCTTCTAGCAATATTATTGGCACATGGTTTATGGTTGATATGGCATACATGTATAGAAACACATATTTATTGTAGTTCATATTGTTGAGGTTTGGTGCATGGTTGATGCACTTGCTTGGTACAGGTGGTGATACATGTTTAGTGCAAGATAGATGCACTCATAGATGGTATATGTTTATGGGTGATAGTACTTGTCTAAATTACATCATTGGTATTATTTTTTTAGCATATACTTTGGGACATGATGTATGGGATGATATAGTTGAGACACTTGTTATCTTGATTGATTGAGATACATGGTTGTGGCACTTGGTTCATGGTAGAGACATATCATGAGTGATATGACACTTGTTTGAGGCACATGATTGGCATGTTGGTAGAGGCATATGGTTGGTACATAGTTGGTACATGTTATTTTCATATGGTTGATACACCCCATTGATGATATCTTATGGTATATTGTATGGTAGTTGTTAGCACTCTGTAATTTTTCCAAGGCTGTGGAGGCAATCACAGAGGTAACATCAAACCACTTGGAGTCCTTGATCTAGCCCTCCAAGACTCAGAGAGGGATCTCTCTATCTGATCTAGATTTGCTTACAACAGATTTTAGGCTAGTTATTACTGTACAGAGGTTTGGTTTTTTTAAATGGTTGGTTGGAACAAGAAGGGAAGGCCATTGGGCAATGGAGTCAAAGAGGTCCGATCCAATCAAGACAATTTATACAGGAAAAAATCACAGGGAAGGATAGGAAAATTTTTTGGATTCTTTGAAATTGTTGAATGATAAGAAAGAAAAGGTGTGGAAAGAGGATTGTATAAGAGAAATTAAGAATTATGAAACTAACCATCTAGTGGAAAACACAGAAATTATCCAAAGCAAGAAACAAAGTGCATTTTAAAACAATTTTTTATTGTAATATTCTATTGAATAATTCAGAAAGAAACCGATATGTGACAGGGAAAACATATTACAAAAGAGACACTTCACCAAAAATATATTCCACAGGAATCCTGAGAAGCTTGACTTGTATTACTGAAATTTGATTAAAAGAGGCTCTGTGAGTTTATCTACAATGGTGTTCTTTCTAACAGGTCCCAACTAATCAACCATTTTACATTAGAATTATAAAAATATATAGGACAGACTCTTCCCTAGGCTCAGGAGGTCGAAATCAACACCCTGGCCAAAAATAGAAACAAATCCCTGAAAATTTTGAATTGTCTGCCATGAAAGGTCGGTCGAACTACTGAAAATAGGGGTCAACTCCGACATTCGTATCTCCAAAAATATGGCATCTGTGTGAAAAATGAAAGAGGTTATTGTATACAATACTATCCTGAGAAAACAATTCTTTCATTTTTTTCAAATTCATCTCCATATCGCCAAAACATCTACCGCAAAAACATGACAAGATCAGGAAAATTGGAAAACTGAAAAATGGTGCTCAGAGATATCTTAGATTCTCCCAATCCTAGATACCTGTGCAAAAAATGAAAGAGATTATTGTTCTTCATCTTGTTATGGAGAAAAACCTCTCTCAGGTTTTCAAAATTCCTTCTTGTTTTTCAGTAACCACTCTCGAAAAATAGGCGGTCAATACTGGCGAAAATGATTTTTTTGTTATTTTGGGGAAGACGGTTTTGGAGGAGGGAGAGTGGTTTTTGGATGCCGCCCCAGGGTGGTAAGTGGTATTCGGGTGGGGGGGTCCAAGCTCACCTGATGGTGACAAGTGTCCTTTGGTGGATTTTCATATCAAACCCCCCTTTTGGTTGAGTGACGTAAGGGGGGGGTTCGATATATGGGGAAAGGGTGTGGGTGTTAGAACTTAGGATATAGTTTTTTAATTTTATCTTTTTTCTATTCGTTTTTGTTTTTATTATTTATTTGTTTTTGTTTTATTTTGTTTTGTTTTATTATTGTTTAAATTATTAGATGTATTATTTATTTTTTAATTGTTTTATATAATTTATGTTTTATACTATTGCTTTTATTTATTATTTATATGTTTTTTATTGTTTTATTTTTTAATTGTTTTTTAATGTTTATTATGTGTTTTATTTTCGTTTTGTTTTTGCCTTTTATTATATTTTGATTTTTAATTAATGTTTTTATTCTAATATATTATTACACTAACCTCATTTTTAACCTAAACTCACTAAACTAATTACTAATTTTTACACTATTAATTTAAATACTTATTAAACTAATTAATATTTCATTATCCTAAGGTTATCTAACTTTGTTTATGTAGGGATGAGTGGTGGGCGAGATGTAGCCAATGGGATAAATGGACAAGGGAGTGAGTGGCGTAGAGGTAGATGAAGGATGCAATAGGGTGATGAAGGATTAGATGAAATGCATGGAGGGAAAAAATGAAATCAACCGAGCCCAGCAAGCCAAATGTATTCATCACGAGGGTGATGCCAAATAGATAGCTGAAGAATCAAGTCACCTATGATTATAATACCCCAACATAGGCTCCACCTGGGGATGAAATATCTTTAAGGAGGTTGCAAGAATCATAGAACTCTGAACATGGACCAGTGCTTTTATCCATTGGGATGATCCCAAAACTTTATTCTGCAACCTATACCTATTTCGATCTTTCAAATTGAACCAAATCAAACTGAAGACTAAAATTTGAAATTGAGATTGAAAAATTGTTGAAAGGGATACTCAAAGAGATGAGCTTATTTGCACACTATTGCCTACCTTATACTGCTAAAAATCATGCTAAATCAAATAATACAAAAATTCCAGTGAAGCCAGTCAAGTAGATGCTGAAACAAGTGGACTGCTTGACTGCTTGTTAGAACAATCAAAAGGACAACTTGACCTTTTGTCCATAGAATCAAACTGCAAAGTGTAATGGCCACTGCGGAAAACATGATTGATCTTTTATGCTGAAAAAGTATTCCATGTAGTCTGCTATGTGATCAGGAAAGACATGACCTATTTCTTGACTTTCAACAAATTTATGGTCATAATTGGGTATGACACATAATATTTTTACATCATTATACAGTTCCCGATATGGTTGTTTTTGTTGAACTTTGAAATGAGACTCCTGCTAAAACAGACCATGAAAGAGACTGTCTAATCATGTCTATATCATAACCTCTTTTAAGTTCATAGCTGGCCAATGAACCATTACTTTGACAACACAAATCATCCAACAGATCAGCTATTAGGTCTTGTAGGAACTGAGATGTTTGTTGCATTGGTTCTAGTGAAAGTTCCTCATCTTCTATGTGTTTATCCTTTAGTGCAAACTCAAGATTCTTCTTCAAAAACTGAAATGAATTGAAGGTTAATGGTATAGAGTTATAATGAATTAATTCATATTCTATTTGAACATCAATGTAATATAGGGTCTGCAACTTTGGAGCAATAAAAACTTACATGTCATCAATGACCTCTTCAACTGAGTGATCAGAACATTCTCCATCCCTACTATTGACAATTTTCTTATGATTTTCTCTTAGAAATTGAAATGAAGAGAAACATAAGGGTAAAGTGTTTCCACT
This sequence comes from Picea engelmannii, assembly GCA_009831015.1. Lineage (NCBI taxonomy): Eukaryota > Viridiplantae > Streptophyta > Pinopsida > Pinales > Pinaceae > Picea > Picea engelmannii. Next base: position 2,164,218 of record ML781228.1, read on the forward strand.
TACTCTGATATTGTCTGCATTTTTCTCATTTCTATCATAACTTCTATGCACAGGTTGATTGTCATATCTGAGTTGCAACTGATCTTCCTTCTCCCATAAGCATGCCACTGGTTTCTTTGAATAGTCAACATCTATTTCAACCAAATAATCATCATCATACTGATCATACTTGGGTAGATTATACAGGCAAGAAATTTCATCAAACATGCACATCATATCAGCTGCTTGTTCCTCTGCAAGTTGAGTTGGAGTTTCATCTTTAACTGTGTTGTAAATTGAATACATGAAATGATCATTTTCCAATCCATGATACCAAGGGTGAGCCATAAAGTGTTTAGGAACAGTGACCCTTTCTTTCTCTGGGACCAATGGAATAGGATGCCCTTGAAAAACAAGTTCATTTCCCATGATGACTTTCTGCATCATTTCTTTCATTGTGCTGGCCAACATGTCTAGTTTAAATTCTGAATATTTCAGTTCTTCCTTTGCTATTTTATTCCTTTCTTCTGCCTTGATCTTAGACCTTTTGATCAGAAAATTAGCTTCTACGCCTAATGCACTGTCATGTATTTACTTGAGTGTTGTATTGTCCATTTATATCAATTGAAATTCCATCTATGGATCAAAGGCATCTGGGTAGTGTAAGAGAGCTAAACCAGGAGGTGGTCTTATATCATTAGGCATGGAATTGTAAACTTGATTGAATTTGACTGAAAATTGTTGCACTGTTTCTCCTAGATGTCTTTTCAATTGATTATATTCTTCCAAAATGAGGAAGGGATTCCTATTGATCACCCATTGATCCAAGAAAACTTTCTCAAACTAATTGAGATCACTGATGCTTGCAGTTGGAATATATTTATACCATTTCTTAGCTCTACTTTGCAAAGACAAGGCAAAAATCCTAATGCAGACATCATCTTCTTCCACCTCAAACAGATCAAGAAAATTCTCAAAACCCTGAATATGTTTTTCAGCAGTAATGTAATCATATTCTCCGTCACATTTGGGGAGATATTTGAAGTAATTGGCAGCGAAAACATGGAGTATAGGAGGTAATACAAGAGGCTTGTATATATCTCGATTTTTTACAGGTGTAGGAGTATGTACAGGGATTGTAACACTAGGCTTAACCTCTTGAGGATCATCAGGTTGAACATGCTCTTCATAAATTTTGGCAGTATCATCTGGATCAGGATCATGAGAAGGGAAGAAGTAATTAAAAATAAAACCTATCATATCTTAGATAAACTTCCAGCTTAAATAACTGATTTTTTCAGATGGTCTGGTCATGTTTCAGGTCCTTGCTCCAACAGAGTCTTTGAAACTAATTGGAGTTGATTGGAGTCACTAGGTGGATGATTTAGCCTTCTTGTGTCTAATCATTGTCCACCATCAGTAATCATATCTTGAACTTGATCTGCTTTTTTGAGGAAGGTTCCCCAGTATGATCGCCACTATGTTAGCACTCTGTAATTTGCCCAAGAATGTGGAGGCAATCACGGAGGTAAAATCAAACCACTTGGAGTCACGGATCTAGCCCTCCAAGACTCAGAGAGGGATCTCTTTGTCTGATCTAAATTTTTTTACAATATATTTTAGGCTAGTTATTACTGTACAGAGGTTTGTTTTTTTAAAATGGTTGGCTGGAATAGGAAGGGAAGGCCATTAGGAAATGGAGTCAAAGAGGCCTGATCCAATCAAGACAATTTCTATAGGAAAACTCATAGGGAAGGATAGGCACATTTGTTGTATTATTTGAAAATGTTGAATGATAATAAATAAAAGGTGAGGAAAGAGGATTGTATCAGAGCAATTAAGAATTCTGAAACTAACCATCTAGTAGAAAACACAAAAAATATCCAAAGAAAGAAACATAGTGTATTTAAAAAAAAAATTATGATCGTAATATTCTATTGAATAATTTAGAAAGAAATTAATATGTGACAGGGAAAACATATTATAGAAGAGACACTTCTCCAAAAATTTATGCCACGGGAATCCTAAGAAGCTTGACTTGTATTACTGAAATTTGATTAAAAGAGGCTCTGTGAGCTACTCTATAATATTGTTCTTTCTAAAAGGTCCCAACTAATCAATCATTTTACATTAAAATTATAAAAATATATAAGACAAAATCTTCCCCAGGCTTAGGAGGTCGAAATCAACAACCTGGCCAAAAATAGAAACAAATCCCTGAAAATTTTGAACTGTCTGCCATGAAAGGTGGGCCGAACTGCTGAAAATAAGGGTCAACTCAGACACTCGTATCTCCAAAAATATGACATATTTGTGACCACTGAAAGATTTTATTGTATATGAGTCTATCTTGAGAAAAAACCTCTTTTAGTTTTTCCAAATTCATCTCTAGCTCGCCAAACTAGCCACCGCAAAAACATGACAAGATCAGGAAAACTGGAAAACTGAAATATGGTTCTCATAGATGGATTAGATTCTCCCAATTCCTGATACCTGTGAAAAACGTGAGAGAGGTTATTTTTCTTCAGCCCATTACAGAGGAAATGCTCTCTTGGTTTTTCAAAAATCCTTTTGGTTTTCCCGAAATAGCTCTTGGAAAACAGGTGGTCAAAACTGGCGAAAATGGTGTTTTTGTTATTTTGGGGAAGGCGGTTTTGGAGGAGGGAGAGTGGTTTTTGGAGTCCCCCTGGGGTGGTAAGTGGTATTGGGGGGGGGTTCCAATTTCACCTGATGGTGACAAGTGTCCTTTGGTAGTTTTGCATATCGGACCCTCTTTTCGGTTGAGTGACGTAAGGGGGGTGGGGGGGTCCGATATATGGGGAAAGGGTGTGGGTGTTAGAACTTAGGATATAATTTTTTAATTTTATTTGTTTTATATTCATTTTTGTTTTTAGTATTATTATTTTGTTTTGTTTTATCATTGTTTAAATTATTATATGTATTATTTATTTTTTAATTGTTTTATATAATTTATGTTTTATAATATTGTTTTTATTTATCATTTATATGCTTTTTATTTTTTTTTAACGTCTATTATGTGTTTTATTTTCGTTTTTTTTTTTATTATTATATATATTTTTTAATTAATGTTTTAGTTATAATATATTATTACACTAATCTCATTTTTAACCTAAACTCACTAACCTAATTACTAATTTTTACACTATTAATTTAAATACTTATTAAACTAATTAATATTTTATTATCCTAAGGTTATCTAGCTTTGTTATGCAAGGATGAGTGTTGGGCGAGATGTAGCCAATGGGATAAATGGACAAGGGAGTGAGTGGTGCAGAGGTGGATGAAGGATCTAGCAGGGTGATGAAGGATCGGTCGAAATGGATGGAGGGAAGAAATGAAATCAACCGAGCCCAACAAGCTAGATGTATTCATCACGAGGGAGATGTCAATTAGATAGTTGAAGAATCAAGTCACCTATGATTATAGGACCCCAACAATATTGCTGTACATGGCTAATGTACATGGGTGATTGTGCATGGTTGGCACACAATATGTCACAAGATGTACATGGTCGATGTTTTTTTCATGATTATATATTCATTGTTGACATATATTTTTCTTCATGATGTATGGTATGGCATGATTTTGATGCATGGATAGGTCCAAGGATCATCATAGGAAGAGTGAATCATTCTTGAGCAGTTGATCTATGTTTCGGTTGAGTAGTAGCAATTGTAGTAGAAGCATATTGCAGTGATAACATATTTTTCATATTGTAGAGAAGATAGGGGAAGACATACCCATAGGGGGAGTCATTCTTCTTCCCATGATTCTAGGAAGAGAGATTTATCAGATGTAAAGGTAAATGCTTGGAGAAAGAGCACAAAGGCATGGTTGCAGGGGGAGCGATGGTCACAGGGGGAGCATGAGTGATATATCTTTAGCATTACATCATAGTGATATCCCTTGTTCAAAAGGGGAGAGATTATTCAAAGGAAGAACAAAGGAATCTAGACAAGGGGAGCAACTCCAAGGAGAGTTCAAGTAGGGACAACAGCCCCGAGGAGAGAACTACCCTTTTACATTGATGTCAAAGGGGGAGAGATAGTCACATTGATGTGATTGAGATGACTATTAATGAAGAGAAATTCCATGTCTACATGTTGTCATCAATGATTGGTGTTGAAATCAATGTTGGTATTGCCATCAATGCCAAAGGGGGACATTGTTGGATCATGTTGTCATTGATTTCAAAGGATTAATATCAAAGCAACAATGTCTTGTCATATTATATTGATGTAGTTCTTGATGGATCATGTATTTTCATTGTTGTCAATGGATTGATGTCAAGTGGAGTGTTAGTTAGATGATGTCATGGATCGATGAGTTGTCATTGATATATGATGCATAGATGAAGATGGATCAATGTGTTTTCATTGATATATGATTCATAGATGGATTGATGCATAGATGACGATGGATCGATGTGTTGTCATTGATATATGATGCATAGATGAATTCATGCATTAATGTATTGATTGTTGGATCATGTGGTCATGCATGGAATCAATGACAAATGGACAATGTCACAGTGATGTGTTGTCATGGGTTATTCCAGTTGGTTTGACGTAAATGTGACTCATTATTGTCTTGTCATGGTTGATAGGAAGTACAAATGGATGAACTCCAAAGTGGTTCCCTTATGGTGAAATCCCTCTCAAGAGGACGCTTTGCGGTTGAGTTATCATAGAAGTATGGTTAGAGAACCCAAGATTAAATATGGAATAATGAGATGAATATCAGTGAATTTGTTAGTGAAACTATCCTAGATGGATAATGCCTGTCGTTCCATTTTCGGTGGTATGTGGAACGTCACATAAATCCTCACGATTTGAGAGTTATGGCCTTGTGAAGTTGGAGGACCCTCATGTGTTGGCTAGAAGCCCCAAAAGGTCAAAGTAGTCAAAGTGTTTACAAAGAAGAAATTATTTAAATAATAAAGTGAAGTGATGAAGTCAAAGAGGATTATTTAAATAATAAAGTTATTGGAGAACTCACTAATTATGGAAAGTGGTCATAAGTGGGTTAACCCTAAAATAAGGAAAGTCGGTTAAATGGACAAGTGTCTATGTAGACAAAGTGACTAAGTGGACAAAGTTCGATAAGGTGACTATGTGGACAAAGTGATTATGTGGATAAAGTGGATATGTGGACAAAGAGGCTAAGTGGATCCTTCTAAGGGAAGCTACTTGGAGAGTATAAATGAGCAAGGGTCTCTTGTTTAAGAATATTTCTTGAGCATATTGAAGATCTATTATGGGGTAAAGATTCATTGGACGTACTCATGGACACATCAAAGTTTCTGTAAGTTTGATATGTTGATGTAAAAAGTTTCAGAATTTCAGAAACCCTAGTTTCTGAAGGAGCACATGGGCTGTAGTGAGACAAAGCGCGTACATACGTGAGTTGTAGTGAGGCAGGACACGTACACACACGGGCTAAAAAATATCGGAGTGCGTATAGTTGGAGAAATTCATGGAGACTTGAGTGTGATCTGGTGCCAGGTTCCTGAAGTCTGAAGCAAGTTCCAGATCTGCATTCTATTTGCTTAGATCCACCATAGAAGTCCTGGTATGGTTACATGATTGTTTTTATGGATAATTTTGCTTATGGTATGGTGAATTCTTAAGGTGTTCTTGGTATGGTTGTTGTGATATGGATTATGTTGGTTGATTGACTTAGTGAGCATCACTCTTATGTTTCAGTAATGATATGGTTTCCATAGTATATTGGTTACTTATACATGATTAAGTAATATTCATATTGTATGGTTGAGGAGCATGAGTAATATGTTGGAAAATATAGATCTGTTGTGATTGGATATGGTACAGATTGGACAGTCAAAGACATAAGTGGATGTGATAGAGGATGCACAAGAACTGAGTTCTCATGGAGAGATAAAACCCTATTTCTTAAGGAGGAATACACAGGCTATTGTGAGCAAGATTGTGTACATATACGGGCTGAAATATTGGTAGGGTGTGTACATACGAGTGCTTCACTACTGGCAGGTCACATACCTATTGACAGATTGGTATCTATTGAGGATTGAATCCTCTTCTCAGTTGGTGTTGATTTGTGTAAGCTAAGTATTGCATTCCATAGATAGTGCTCTTGTTGAGGTGATACTCTATTCAGTTGTTGCTGATAAACCCCAAGGATTGTATTCCATAATAAAAGAAAAATTATACATACATCTTTTGTTATTTGTGGTGATGGCTTATTGATGATAGATGTTGTTGTTGATAATGTTTACATACATCTAGTTGTAAATGATAGTAATAAGTGATGAGTAAATGGTGATTTCTAACTAAGGAGTTTTTGTGAAAGAAATTTGAAAAAGAGCCCTACATCGATCCACCCCCGCCCCACCCCCCCCCCNCCTCTTAGTGTGATCGGTGTGTCCAACAATAAATTCGAGTGTAAATAGGATTGAATACCATAAAATACAAATTGGGATTACAATGGTCGAATATAGGTGGAAGAAAATAATGGATGAATATGGATACATTGCAAGAAAATAGATAGTTGCCATGAATGAGTGCAACCAAGTGGTTTGATCCTAGATGAGTGGAATGAATCATGGTAAATGGAAGTTGTGACCATGGCTGGGGCACTAATGGAAATATCCTTGGGGGAATATTGAATGGAGGTATAACATAAAAATGGTCTTCAAGGTATGGAGGAGGTGAAGGGACAATGACATGTTGTTAAGCCCTAATGTTGGCTCATTACCCCTTAATTGGGGCATATTAGATTAGTAATGCTATTTTATTTATGTCGGCTTTAGGCCATTAGTTGTAATTTAGATTAGTAATGTTATTTTAATTATGTCGGCTTTAGGCCA
>ML781228.1:2214945-2239138 GCA_009831015.1 Picea engelmannii
TTTTGGTTGTGGTACATGTTGAGTACATGGTTGAGACAAGTAGTTGATGAGTTGGCGCACATACATGAGGTGTATAGTTGATGATGTTGGTACATATTGATGAGTCATAGTTTATGAGTAGTTGACACATGATTTGTACATACTTCATGCATGGTTGTATGCACTTGTTTATGGTACAGGTTGATTACAGGTTGGTGCCTGGTTGATGCACTTGTTTATGGTACAGGTTGATTACAGGTTGAGGTACAAGTTAATGCATGGTTGATGCATGGTTCATATTTATTGGTACATTTTTGGTACATTTTTACAGTGGTATATCTCACAGTGATAGTGTGACAGTGGTTCCATCATTCTACTTCTAATTTAGGGTGGCAGGACGGGGCAAGGATAGGTGGTTGTAGCCACCTTCCAGTTGTATCCGGAGAACATTGGGGGTTGTAGCCTCCTTTTGGTTGTAGCCAGAGAATTGGGGAGTTGGAGCTTCCCTTAGGTTGTAGCCTGAGAAACTAGGGGGTTGGAGCCTCCTTTCAGTTGCGGCTAGAAAAAAAAGGAAGTTGGTTCTTCCAATGAATGTAATTCTTCAAGACATATAAGAAAAAGCATTCTGTGGTTTTCTCTCGATTTGGGTTTCCACGTAAAACTTTGGTGTACTGTGTATGTGTATGATTGTTCATTTGTTCATTGCTTATTTACTCTGTAATTATTGGATGATAATGCTTCATTGATATAACACTTGGATTATATGGTTAAAAAGGGATTAAATTTCTCTATTACTGATTCACCCCCCCTCTCAGTAATCTAACAAGAACTTCTTCTCATACTCTGCCATAATCATGCTTCCCAACCTGAGTTCAAAGAAATCCTTCATTTTCTTGTCATAGAAATGCTATGAGAGGTACTCCTTCTGAAAGTACTTCTTGAACTGCTTCCAAGTGATCCTACTTTCATTAACATGTTCCACTTACTTCAGTTGGTCCCACCACACTGCAGCTTTCCTGTGTAAATGGTAGGTGGCAATCCTGGCTTCCAAATTTGATGAATAGTTATGCAACTGAAAATATCTCCAGAGTCCAAGAAATCATGCTTTGACATCATCTTCCCTTTCTCTTTCACCATCAAAGGAAGGTGGCTTGAGCTTGCTCAAATCTCCTTGCAAACTATCTACCTCTTATTTCCTTCTTTGTTGTCTAATAGGAGACACCTCTGGACTAGTTTCGAGATCTTCCGATGCATAAAAATTTTCTTCTAAGTAAGGAGGTGAGTGGTGTCCATGAGCTCTGCTATCACTTCTAGAATAACCAACTCTTCCATGATCATCCCTTCTTTCATGGAACCTACCTTATTCCTCTTGTATTGAGTTTGATCCCTTCTTCGTTTGTCTCTGCAACTAATTTAAGCTCTGCAACACTCGAGCATTTATATGACTTTTCTCTCTCATTAGTCTCTCGATGTCTTCTTCGTAGCTCTGCACTTCCATCTTCAGGATTCTTACCGTTTCTATTAATGTTTCCTACTCTCCTTTTCCCTTGTGTCCATTGAACTCTGTCTCTGCATTACCAACTCTGGTATTTTGGCCTTTGGCCTCCTTATCATGAATGGAGGATCCCTCGCCTTCTTCCATTTCCTTAATACGCATCCTAAGTTGATGTGTTTAAACCTATTAATTCTGCAAAAAGTGCAAGTGACCATTTTGTTAGAATTATGCATATGATAAACAAAATTGCCAAACCATGCTACAGATATCTTTATTTATTTTTTGTTCATGGAGATCATATCCCCATTCTTTGAAAATAACAATGTCCTATTATCATTGGCTGACACGGAATTTCATCCTACGCATGCACTTCCTTCAAACCACCTACCCAGGTGACCACAACTAAAAACCATGGCTAAATCCTTCCTTAACACTTTTATATCTCGAAGACAAACATTACGTATGGAATCCTCTTTCTAAGACCTTTCCACTCATGACTTCCTTCCTAAACCTTCTTTGTTTTTCCTTCTTTAACATAGTTTTCGGGCACTAGCCCCCCCATTTTCCTTAATCCCTTAGTTCGCATGGGACCATGGCTGTGACCACTCTACTAACCAAAAGGAGATTAGCGTGTCAGGTGTTTTCATATGAGCCAACCCCAACTCTCTGACTTCCGAACTCCCGACTTGGAGTCTAGTGCATGCTAGCTCGTCTGTTAGCCTTCACCAATGTGACCTCCTTCTATGACCCAGGGCCAATCTCATGGGAGCTTCGCAACTTCGCGTGTCAGGTATTTTCATATGAGCCAACCTTGACTCTCCTAACATTCAAACTCTCAAACTAGAGCCTAGCAAGTGCTAGCTCCTTCCCTTAACCTTCATCAATGTGACCCCTTGCTATGACCTGGGGCCAATCTCTCGAGCACTTCGCGACTTTTCACTTCACGTTGTCGAAAGATTTTTTTTCTCCCTTATTCTGACTCCCAAACTTGTGCTCACGTCAGGTTGATAGTTCATAATCCCCATGATCCAATGGTTCTTCTCTCCCCTTCTCAAATCGGGACTTTGCGTCTCGCGAAATTCTTCTAGACCATATCAATGGTCCAGATCTCCTCGTACTCCAACGGTTTATATATCCTTCATGAATAAGAGACTTCACATTTCATGAACGTGGGACTTCATGTTTCGCGAAGTTGAAGAACTGGTCACCTCTCTTCTCCCGATATTCGAACTCGCGATTTTCTTGGGACCAGATCTATGGTCCACACTTTCCTTCGATCAACGGTTGTGATCCTTTCGCGAACTTTGACTTCACGATATTTCTTACCCTGTGCACTTCCAAAGGGTTAAAGCCCATGCACTTACCTCTGGATCAGATGACCCAGATTCACCTATCTTTCGATCCAATGATCTCGGATCTCTCATGATCCTACAGTGGCGATCGCTCCCGAATTTGAAGGGGACGGTCATGATCCTTCGAACCCCTTACCACAAGTCTCTGGTGATCTAACACCTGCATAGGTTCTTCAACCCCATTCCTCCTGATATTTTTAAGTCCACGTTCAAAGTTTGATTTGTAACCACGAGACTCTGACCAACAGACCTGGACCATACCGGTCCGATGTTTCAACCAGAAGCTCTGATACCAAATGGTAACATCCCTAGCCACCCACAGCCCAAGGCATGCCACCTTCAAGCCTGCCCTTTGACTTATTTCTCTTACTGATACCTTTTAAAATTTAAGGATGCATAAAAGAAAAGACTTTAACAACATGCATAGTAAAAAACAACAAGCATGTATAGTCTAAAGATTCAATTAAATGATAGTTAAATATACAACGGAAATACATTCATATACATGTAAATGATACCATAATAGAGAACACTTATCTTTATGAAAGATGACAACAATTGGATGCAGACCGAGGATGTTCTACCCAACCATAGACACCACTGCTCCAAATATCAACAACAGTGTCACCCCTGAGCCAAGGCTATGAATCCACAAGGACGGTTCCAGAGTGTAATTGGGTTCCCAAACTAGTCAGCTCTCAAGCTCTCATAGGTTTCCCAACTCCCACAACAATCCAAAGTACCCAACTCTCTTCTACCTAGCCTGTACCTCCCAAGAGACTGGACCTCCACCCTTCTCTACCATGTAGCCCCTCAGGAAATCCTTCTCCTTTATTTTTTGGGCCTCCAGCACAACTGGTCTAGAATCTCAATGCTAGAAATCTCAGGACTCGCAGTTGTGATAAAAATAGGGCACGGGCCAATGCATCTCAAACATGCAGGCCTCAGGTCATGGCTGGATTGCACCAGCAACCATTACAACCAACTATCTCATGGCTAATTCTTCAACAATTCAGTTCCCTTTCCCAAGCCGAGACGGGGATGAGGATGGATCAATTAATGGGCAAGAGAATGAATGGAAAGGTGTGAGGGAAGTGAATGGATGCATAGGAAATTAGCAAATGAACCATCAGTCAAACCCCCCCATTAGACCAGAGGTGAGTTTAAGTAACTGCGTGGGGAATCAAGAACCTCCTGGCCTTCCCCAAGAATCTCACGTAACTGTTCCCCCACCTTTAGAAAAAAGGGTAATTGGAATAGGAATAAACACGTAGCCCCTCAAGCCCCCTCTCTTGTGGAATCATAGCCCCCTATAACTCTAGTCCTTATCCGTCTAGTAGCCAGTGATGTGTTTATTATTAATAATGATCAAAACATTATATTTCTTGGGCATACTAGCTCATTAATAATTGTTTGGGCACTCAGGCCTCTCAGCATTGTAACAATACATTATTTAAAATGGGCGTTCAAAACCTGGGGTGTTACAGTTATTACCTCTTCCTTATTGAATTTATCTTCTATGAGAATGGCTTGGTTGAAGACATGGATTAATAACAATGATTTTACATGAAGAAATCTTATTGCAACACATCTTTTCTATGACATTTGTTTACATTGGATCAAATTTGAATGAAGGAGAGAAGAGCATAGAAATATTAATTTAAACGAAAACATTATTTTTTATCAATTGTTTACTTTCGTTTAAATTACTATTATGTTTCTTCTTTTTCTCATTAGCAAGTTTAACTTTTCTAAATAATGGGTTCAATACTTCGTCAAATAATATCTTGGTTGGTTTCTCATTTTCACAAAATCATTTGGTAGGTTTAATTAATTAAATTCTTTTGTCATTTTGCATCTCATTTCAAAAAAAAAAAAAAAAAAAATTATCTATCATTTGTTTGATTTTGTGGAAACCCAAAATTGATATTTTTCTCCTCTCCATCAACTTGAAGCTTCTGGAATTTTAAGATCATATTTGAATGGAAAATATAATCAATATTTTTTTACAATTTATAGTTAGCTTTTAGTTTAAATTCATTTTAATTTTATTGTTCTAGATTTCATTTTATTCACAATTTTTATATTTAGGTTATTAAATTGGTTTATTTTTGTTTCACAAGTTTCTATTATCATATATTTGGTACAGATCTCATCATGGCTTGATTTTATTATATAAATATGTTCAATATACTTGATCCAAAAATAACATTGGATTGCTACAAATAATTTATGAGCAACAACAGATAAGACTTGGAAATGCGTTCAAGAATAGGCATATGACTATGTAGGATTGATTGCAGCCAAACCGTGAGGAATATCAAGAAACGATTGAAAACCCATCTGCAGAACGGACCCATTTATCTTAATCACAATATTTTCCCCCAAAAAACGTGTGATTTGAGAGATATCATGGTTTCTTTCCGAGGCAAATTATAGGTGGCGAAAATTGTTAGTGATGCCCAGAATATTCATTCATTGCATAAATATATGAGAAAGTTCATAGCCACATGGGGGATTGAAGAACTTTAGATGAGGATTTTTATCCTTTATTTTGTATATTATTTATTTTGTAAACTTTTTCTTTTCAAAAGGAGTAACGGATTGGTGGAATTTTTGGGAGAATAGACCAATATTTTCAAAGAAGAATATGAAATTCCAGATTGCTTAATGGATTTTGTCCTGTGAGTAAAACGGTTTTGTTTTCATTATAATATCTTTGATTATGATTCATATTCTTTGAGTAATTGATTATGCATTGATTTAAATGATCTTTAGTATGTTTTATCAATACATGGTTAATTGCTATCATTTATGTATTAATTTTTTCAATCTTTAATAGTCTATTATCCCAATTATCTTGGTCTTCGTGATTGTATTATTTTGATACAAATCTTGTATTATATTGTGTTTATTCATGTAATTTGGATTTGTAAAGATATAATTGTTCAATTGAGATTTTTCTTATTTTTGATTAGTCTATTATATCTTCACTAAGAATCATGATTTGAAAGTTGTTCTTTCTGCATTTTAAATAAGATTTAAATTGTCATTCAAAATGATTTTCTTCCTGACACTGTCCCAATCTTAGAATTACACAACCTTATGCTATAGATTTCTCTTAATAGACAGGTTGTTGTAGCAACGCTATATAGGAAGGAACAACCAAAAGTTCTCTTTAAATATTGATCAGTCATAGGTTAATGATTTTTTATTTGTTTTGATTTATATTTTGTGAATGTAAATTAACATTTAAGCTTAAATAATTTGTTTAATTAAGTTAAAAGATTATTATTTACATTCATTTATTTTCTTCTTTTTTTTTTAGTTTCAAGGTTAAAATTAGATTAGTAGTATGTTTTAGATCTATTTAATTTTTACTGAGATTCAGTTCTCTTGTACAACCTTAATTTACAAGGTTTCTCATAAATCTTGCACCTATTTATTTGTATATGTTGTATATAAAAGTGAGAATAGTAAATGTATATAGTAGATCTTCGTTAATGCATAGTTAGTTATTTTATTTTCATAGTTTAAATTAGATCCCTTTATTGGCTAACAAAGTCATTAAACCCATCAGGGGTAGTTATTCCAAATGAATTGGGTTATTTAGACAACCTTGGACCAGACTATTCCCTTCCAGTTGATAGTGTGTCATAAACACCCGTCAAATAATGGTGCTAGAAGGAGGGTCGAGGAAAATTTAATGATTAAATGTTTTACCCCTCAGCCCGTCATAATTCCATATTTATAAATTCTTCTTTTGTGTCATCTTGAAATGCATCAAAAGGCAGGCCAGACTGACAGGTTGGCCTTGTAGAGTCTTTATTTTGAATGTATCTAATCTCTCATTGCTCTTGTCCAAACCATTATGTTGGAACATGATTTCCATTTCTCATTACTTGTTATTCCCAAAAAGATAACTTCTCACTTTTCCAAACTGACCTTTGATGGTGAGGGCATGTATCAAAAAAATACCATCTTAACAAGTTTTGGTGTAAGTGCATCAAGCATGATATTTCTAATTTAAAGGTTTTATGTAGATTGTTCACTTTCACTTTCAGGGGTCAGATTAAACATTAGTTTGAGTCTTTTCCAGCATATTACATTGTTGATGGCTTTCAATTTGTAGAGGAATTTTTAGATGCCTTTGAAGTTTATGATTACAATCGATTATGTGAAGAATTTCAGTCTCTACTAATAAATAATGATTCATCTCCATAAGTATTTTCAACAAGCATCCATCATGTTCTCTGTAAATTTCATCTTTATGACATGTCATTTGTACTAAAACTCCTCTCTTATGTTTGTGCCCCTTTCCTCAAGCCATATTCAGTCACGAATGATGAAACATATACAAATCCTAAACAAGATGAATTTTGTCTGTAGGATGAGAGGAATCCATCATAAAATATTGAACATGCAAGGGAGGTAGAAACTATTGAAAATGTTCTCACCGACAATCAAACTGTTTTTTCCTCTGAACCATTACATCTTCAATCCTAAAATATCGTGAAGGGAGAATTTATTGTGGGTCTAGGTATATGCCCATCTTCTTCTAACTCTTGCTCTAATCAGTACTTAGATTAAAATATTGAAGAACACTTACGTGATGAAAATGATCTTAATCATACTAACATTCCAATGAAACAGATTAGAGATGTATATTTGTAATTGGAAGAAGAAACCTTAAACCTTCATCCACAAATCATACCTTATCCACAAGAAATATTAGATTTTTGTCATGAAAGTTTTGAATTGTCTACAATATAGGAGGCAAATTTAGATGATTGTATTATGTTGAAGGGTTTATCACCACAATAGAGTGAAAGTATTAAAGCAAGTGAAGAGGAATGTCTTGAGAATACTATTGTTAATTATCATAGCTCAAGAGAATCTTTTCATGTGCTCATTTATAATTCATTTTACTCTTTATATCCCGATTTCTTCTTAGATTCTGGTGTGCATGATTTTTACCCACGGTATCCTACTCTTTTCCATCACAATCTGATCTTTTCGATATGCCAACGTTTGGTGAAATTAATTTCGAACATAACATTTATGAAGTCGGATTTGACGCTCTTTCACTTTCATCACTCACATGGGAAAAATATATGTTGCAAGATGATTTTACATGATTTATTTTTTAAAAGGACATTGCACTCATTCTTATGGAGATCAAATATTCTACATTATGTATTCATTCTTTGATTAGTTCAAATTTTAATGATTATGCTTCGTGTTTTGAAACGATCCATCTCATCAAAGGAAGTGTTCAAACCAGTAATCTAATTGATGTCATGAATCCTCTTATGATGTGTTCCCCATTGACATATATAGTTCATCCAAGTCATAGTTTGCATTCTAATTTTTATGATAGGATCTTAGAATGGTTGAGGATTCATATCTAAAAAATCTTCATAATAAAGATAATGTTGTGCTTTCTTTCTTTCTACCTAAATATCTAGGAGGTAAGCATGACATGATTTTTTTAGGTCCTTCATGTGAATAAATTGATGAACACTTTGAGAATTGTCAAGAGGATGGGGCACTTTGGCCTTGGCCAATGGTTATGTTAGGTCCCCATAATATTGACAAGTTTTCCAAACTCACTTACATTCTTCCATGCCATTATGACCCATATCAAGACAATATTGCAGAATGGCTGGATGATTCATACATCCAGAATGTTCAAGGGAATGGTAAGGTCATGCTTGTTTTGTTTCTAAATGATGATTATAAAGGTAACTATGATGGATGCTTTTCATATTTTGATATATTACCATTATTGTTACTAGTATTCGATTTTTTTTTTCATTGCAAGATTGGAGTTACTCCGATGGTTACATTGGAAGCATGACTTCACTTAGCATTTCGATTTTTTTAGTAGTTAGAGTAGGTTTAGGAGTAGGTTTCCTTTAGTTTTCTTTCTCACCGTTTCTTTTTGTAATAACGCAGTTATGAACACAAGTGGGTACACCAAGAGAACCATAATGAGAATATTGTCAGGGAAGTCCACTTTAATCCTTTTCTCTCTACTTTTCGTTGAATATTTATTTTCAAAACTACAATATCATCATGGAAATTTTAAAATGGAAAGTAAAGAGATAAGTAAATTTGAATTTTCGATTCAACTGAATTCAACCTTGACCCAAGGTACCATGAGTAGGACTGCACTCATCTTATTAGGAATTTTTTTGTTTTCTTTAATCTTTGAATAAACTCGCATCTCATGAAACATTATCTTAAGGAAAGAACCTTCACGTACATGAGACTTTATATGATTTAATTTTTATTATGTTTTACAATGGGATGCTAGTAGATCCAAAAGATCGAGTTTATCTTTGGCCAAAATAATTTTCTGAAAGTGTTCTTTTGTTGTTTTCATTTGTTTGTTTCGATGTACTTCTAATTTTGATTTCTTTCAATAAAAGATGATTGGGTTTGTTGAATGCTCTTTCTTTTCTATTTTTGAGTGAGTCTTTTCTTTATTGTTTGTCTATATTTCTGGTTCAACAACTCTATTGTTTGAAACTTATCACCATATGGAAATATTATTCAAAATGTCATACCACATGTTGGTTTCCAAAAAACCTGAGATAGTTCGAATCAGGTCTTGAAATAAGATTTATCTCAACTCTATTAGAAAAAAAAATCGATTGTTACCATTCTTCTTTCCCTTCAACATTCTTGTAAGGAATTGTCTCTGAAAGTTGGAGTGATGTATGTTTATCATGGCTATTATAAGACTTTTTACACCATCCTATTCCTTAAGGGACATTTTGTTTTTCCTTCTCCATCTTCTAGATAATCTCTTATTCAAAGAATAAAATAAAATTATGTGATTGTATCACATGTGCGCTTGAAATAATGAAGCATAAAGTTTCTAATTGAGAGTTGGAAGGTCTCATCACGAGTTGGTCCATCATGACCATATGAATTTTATAGAAGTGACATTACCATTTTGGGTCACCAAGCCAGGGTAGTGGCCTTCAATCTTCTTAACTGAAGGACAACATGTCTCATCATGAGTCGACTTGCTCACCTCTGTTAGCACTCTGTAAATTTGTTTGGATGATAAGAAAATGATAGAGGTAACCTACAAACCAACTTTAGAGTTGGGTACTAGCCTGCTCAGCTCAAAGAGGGCTCTCTCTTATCACTTGGTGTTTCTTTATCAATCAATGGATAGGTTTGATGTTTTTGGGGGATTTTATAATTTTTTTGGCAAGGAAGGGGAGGGACACTTAGGGCTATGGAGTCAAATTCTGAAAATGAATGAAAACATTGACTGGCTAGTAGGACTCTCCAGAGGATAAAGGCTAAGTGAGGCAATGAATCTGAGTTATAAATTGTAGTTTTCAGAGTGTAAGAAGAAGAAGAAAATAAGTAACTGCATCAGAGCATTAATGAAATGAATTCTTAATTAGTTAGGAAGAAATTAACACAATTTAAATTTTTTAAGCCAAGAGCATCACAAGATGAATTATGGGCCTTTAAAATCTCTAATTTAAATAGAAGACAGTGTAAATGAAATTAGAAAACATAGGAAATACATACAAGGAGAGAATACAAAACTCATATCACCACCATTAGAATCTTTTCATAGATACTTCAAAGGCTTCTGCATATGTATTCAATTCAGCTCCAAAAAATTACAATTGAGTTTTGAACAACTAAAATTGTGCCCTTGAACTTCTGCCAACATTAATACATTTGGAACTTCTAATATTTATACAATTCGAGTTCCTTCAGTTAGAAACCAATTACAATAGCTAAAATGAAACATTTCAGGTTCTAAAACTAATTACAATAATTACAAATGACAATTTCGGTATGGGAATCGATTACAATGATTAATCAGGAAAATGTTTCATAATCCAACTGTTGACTCGTATGATGCTTCAACTTCTTATTTTTCCACTTGTTTTGTTTGGTTTTTCATATTCAGTGACACCTGGGCATAATCTAATGGATCATGTAAACTTGGACTTTGTTTTACCCAGTCGCACTATCTCCTTCCATTGCACGTCAAAAGGGATATCATAGTCCATCATTTCTTCGATTAGGATCTCTAGGTCAATGCAAGAAGCATATGTCATGACTCGTAGTCCAATCTGCATTGTTTTGAACTGATTCAAAATCTCAAAATCTGTAATCAAATTTTCAATCAGGGTTGCTCCTTTCAAGTTTTGCTCCAGGTTTTCAAACTTCGAGTGATCCATTCTGCATTGAGTGAGGCAAGAGTTTTATTCCTCCCGATCATACAATTTTCCTTTGCCATCCCAAAATGGTGGGAAGCCTTTTATGAACAACTCTTCAAAAAGATCCTTGAATTCTTGTACACTTTGCTCCATCTGTGTGGCCTTAGTTTGGACTGATTTTATCAGGTTATTCTTGGCAATAACCCTCCTAGCCCAGATGATCAATGTATTTCTATATTTGACCCCAATGGTATGAAGTTCTACAATAGGGATGGAATTTAGCAGGTTTATGGCATTTTGTGCCCACTCTAATGCTTTCTTTGCTAAGGTCTCATTTACAACAGTGCACCTGCTTCTAGTTGTGATGGCCATGTTGTCTTTATCATTGATGAAGTTTAAGTATAGTCTGAACTTGGCAGCTTCAGCAGCAATAGAATCCCAGATGATGTGTTTGGCTCCCTGCAATAGTCCTTTTCCTCTCAATATTATTTTTAGCTTATATATCCTCTCCTGCAAATCTTGATTCTCTTTTTGAAATTGAGCCATCCTTTCATCTTTTGTTTTCATTTCCTACTTCAATTTCTCTATGTCTCCCTTTAACCCTTTGATTTCTCCTACCTTCAGGCTAACTTGTGACATAGCCTAGACAATTCCTTCAGTGCTTGGCCTAACTTCTGCAGTAGAAGGTACAACTACAACCATGTTCAATAGTTTTATCTATCCCTATGACCAATTCACCTTTTCTTTTTCTAGCTATAATACCTTGGACTTGTAGTTCAATGCATCTTGTCAAAATGCTTCCTTTTCTTATTCTAGATAAACCAGTTCTATTATTTGTGGATGCTCTGTGGCAGAAAATTTTAGTTTCTTCTTCAACATTTGAATCAACTTGTCCTTTTCATCCAATGAGGATTTCACTCCCTGGGGGCCTTCAGATTCTAGCGTCTTGACCTGAGTTTTCCATGCTCTGTCGGATGCCTTTTCTTACCTCAACTACCCTTCCAACTTTATTTCATAGGTTGATGGCTTTGAATTCTTCAGACTTAGACCAAAAGTAATCATAATACAACATATTGTTGGTATTCCTGTGGAATTTTAATTTGTCTGGAGCACCGATGTTGTCATATTTTATCTTGATTTCAAACACTTTGTCTTCATCTGCAACTGTTATATTAAATGTCCCCTTCTCTATATATCTTACTGTGAACAAAGAAGACTTGTGCTGAGAAATATTTTCTAATTCAGGGACTAACTCCCTCATTTCACCCATAGCCAAGTTTCCTTTCTCAACATATTGTTTTGCCAAATCTTCTTTAGATTGATAAGTTTCTTTAGATTCCTTATCAAAGATGTGTTTTTTACTGCTGAAATTTCTTGAGCTGCCTTCACTTTGGAGCTTTATTCCCTTCTCAAATTATACAGTGTTGGTGCCACTCTCCACCATATCCATATTCACTTGTTCTTTAGGCTCTTCCTCTTCTAGATCTACTATCTGTGGGGATTGTGTGATCTTCATCTTCTTAGGGGCATTATGTTGATCACTGGTTGCTAGGGCCTCTAAAATGCTTCTCTTGTTGTAAACACTTACTTTGGGGACTTTAACTATCATCTTCTGAGGATTTTCTTGTGTTTGTTGTAGGGTTTCCTCCACTTGTTGTGTTTGATCTGGTTGCTAAAATTCTTCCATATCATCACAGACTTCTAGATTTGCCAATTTGTCAAAGCCCTCAACATGTTCATGCTCATAAGGGGCATGTTTGTTCATCAATCTTCTCTTAGATATAATCTGATGTGGATCATATCTTCTTCTCTGTAGCTATGAAAATCCAAACTCCTTGATCTTTTCCTGGATCTAATATAAACATGATCTAGTCTTGACAATGAAGGGTCCAATTATGAAAGGGAAATTGAGGTTGGATGCTTTGTGAAATTTTAGGAAATGCTCTATCTCTAATATGATTATTTGTTTGATAAATTCAAGGGAAAAGACTCTAGGTGTTAGAAAAATAGGTAGAAGGTAGGGGGATTCATGACAACCATAAACCCATACCACTATTGAATGCATGAACATTACCCAGTCCCCAATCTTGTTTTCTAGATTAGGCTGTAAATAGCTCCTCATGTCATCTAGGACTCTTGGTAGGCTGGTGTTGAAAATCAGGTTGTAAACAATGGACATGACTTTGTTTATGAAAATAAGAAATGTGATCCTCTTACATTCAGTTGATATGAATGTCTCTTCAAGAAACTCTCTCTTATTTGTTTCTAGGAAAATCTTTAGCAAGTATGTGTAATATCTGAAATGTCTTAGTGATTGAAAATTCACTAGTTATTTTTGGATATTATCAGCTATGAATTGATCGAAGCTGACACGAACTGACGTACTAGACTCTGATTGAAAAAACGCTAATAGAAAACCCAACATGAACTCGACCATATGCTTGTCATTATCTAGACCTAAAATTTGACTTAGTAGGTAACATACCCATTGGACCTAAATAACCATGATATTCACACTCATTGGCAAAGACAAACTTTCAAAAAGATGCTCTGGTTTGACAATTTTCTATAACAATAGGTATTTGACTTCTGATGGACACTCCCTGTAAACCCTAATTATATTTTCATCCTTGAATGATTCAGACACTGTAGAGAATGACTCTGGTATTTCGAGGGTGCCTCGAATTGACAGACTCTCTACCCTACATAGGACCTCAGACCCTTGTTGTTTTACGATAACTTTCTCTTCCCGTGAATACTCCTCTGTGCACCAACCTATGAATTCAGGGAAAGGGAATGTGACCTCGACAACGTAAGGGAATATAGTGGCCTGGACTGCTCTAAGGAAGGGTATCTAATTCCCTACATTATCAGACGGATTATATCTAGACACAGAGATGGGTGAAATGGTGATTTCAGTGTCAAAAACATCTGAATATCGGTCAATTAGGGCTTCTTTGTTTGACACAGGGTCTTTCTCTACTACTGACATTATTATAGGGTCCATGGTGGAAATGAAAAGTACCTATAAACAAGTGCAAAAGGAGTGAGATTGGCATACTATTGAGCTTCATTTTGAATAGAGTGGTCGTGCCAACTTTCAACATTCCAATATTTGGAAAATAATAAAATAAACGACAAGCAGCCCTCTTATATACTTTCTCAATTTCAGGGGCGCGAGGAAGTGGTTTGGGGAAACCCTCTTTTCTCCTTGAAATGTGTCCATTGGTGCCACGTGGTCTTGACCCAAAACCATGGTTTAATTTTTGTCCCTCTTTCGGGAATTATCTTCCACGCAACTCCTCTCCCCGAAATATCCTCGACGGTTCATCTGTAGAGCTGTGATCTGCAACCTATCGGTTCGCATCGACTCTGCACTACTGCTAGATTTAGCCTCCTCCTTCTAGACTTGGCCCTGTCATCTAGTTTCTCATGCCTCCACATTAGTTTAGCACCTTGATAAGTCTTGAAAACTACATTTCACACATAAATTTTTATGGTGATCACAACCTCCATGGATTTCTATGGATGACATGTTGGACAACTGAGAGGGGGGGGGGTGAATCAGTTGTTTCCGTGCTTAAACAATTATGGTTCTTTTAAAATCTTTGTAGAGACACTGAATAATAATCACAATAATGAAGGGAAATAAACAATGGCACTTTCAACATCATTCACATATATGAGAAACACAAAGACAGATATTTCCAGAGGAAACCCATGCAGGGTAAAAACCTCTTTTTCTTTATATGATAAGTAATGGTTACATTCTTTACAGTATCATACATATGAGTACCAACTCATAATGAGGCTACAACCTCAGCTTTGCAAGCTGCAACTTGCTGAGAGCACCAACTCTCTGTTTTCTCTAGCACCAACTAGAAGGAAGCACCGACTCCCTGGTTTCTCTAGCACCAAATAGAAGGAAGCACCAACTCCCTGTGTTCAAGAACCCACTTGAACCTTTGAGGACACAAGTCCTCCCTAGCTCCACCCAACCACCCTGAAATATGAATATTTTCTACTAAAACTTATTATAGTGATATGATGTTCAACAATGGCTTACCAGACTCATCACTGTTCTGCTGCATTTCGTTGCTCTGTATGCCTCATTGCCTTTCTACACACATCACTTGCGCTGTCTGTTCTTCTGCTTTTTATGCTCTGTGTGCCATGTCCATTCACTGCACAGTTCCTCTTCTATGCACTTCAGCTGCTGCACTCTCCTTCTTCTTCACACATGAATCACCTTCACTAACAACATTCACAGCAACCTCCGATAGTAACAACAACAACACGCTTCTCTTCTCTGTACTGTGTATTTATAGCTTTTGTGCACCTTGTGCATGCAATGTTCGCAATTCCTCTGTATGCTGACTCCACACCATTATCCTCTACCTCTCGAGTGTTCTGTCTGATCATCATCATGACTCTTCAGCTTCTCTGGTGGTTCGCCCCACATGTCCAGCATCACTATATGTTATCCTGATATTCCTCAGCCTCTCTGGCAGTTTGAGACTCTTCTTCTTCTCTGTGACAATCGAACTCACTTTCTCTGTTTCAGTTACAGGCCTCAATTCCCATCCATCTGTCAATCCCTTCTAAGAATAGTCTTCCTTCACTGGACGAATCTTGGAGACTCTTCATCTCCTCTGGCGATCACACAACGGTCTCTTCGACTTCTCTAGTAGACGTCATCAATGGTTTCTGGCAGTCTCACTACATCGTGCCTTAGTAGCCCTCCAATCTTGTTTAAATTCATCTACATCATTGGATATGTGGCGAGTAAATCTAGACGGTCAGTATCTGTGCTCTCAGATCTACGGTCGGGATTCGATTCCAGAGCCCCCTTGCCATTCTATCTTTAAGCGGAGGGGGGGGGGGGTCCGAAATTGGGCACGCATCTCTCGAGCGATTAGGATTAAAGCACCTAGATCAAGGACGCTCAAGCGATTCTAGACCCCCCTTGCCTTTCTGTCTTTAATACGAGAGGGGTCCGAAATGGTGGAGTATTGACGAAGGGCCCCACTCCTGTCGTGTCACCTTCTGTGTCATTCTCCACCTGACCGTGCGACAAGGCTCGGCTCCTCCTTGTCTTCTAACATCTGTCCATCTCTCGGTGATGTGACCAAGGGCTGTGACCACAGCCTTATGCATAAGGTGCTTTCGCGATTTTGCATTTCGTGAGTCTAGAGATGAGGCATCTCGACTCTCCAAGTCACGATCCCCCATACCTCGTAATGGCATGGGATCAACGGTCCAAATCAGAGCTTGATTCTATGGCTGCGATTGCATCGCAATTTCGCATATCGCGAAATCAACATTCTTGTTGCATTGTTTCTTTGACATATCTGAGTTGCGATCCCCAAAACTCCGATATGGAGTTAGATCAACGGTCCAGATCTTATTTTGATTCTACGGTTGTGATTGAATCGCCATATCGCGTATCGCAATTTCGCGAGTCCTGTGGTTATTATTCTTTGACTTCTTCAACTCGCGATCCTTGAAACCCTGACAGGGAGTCGGATCAACGGTCCACATAACCCCTTGAGATGGACAGTCCTCCTGCTTTCAGGATTTTGTGAGCCTATTTTGTCCTTGCACTTTAAACACCATGCAGGTTTTCCCCGATCCAACGGCGGTCGGATCCTGCGCTCAGATCTAACGCCTGAGATCTATCCTCCTCTTCCGCATGCACTCTTCTTGATTTTATTCAAATCTGATGGCCCTCATGCAGTCGGGAATTTTTGGATGGGATCCAATGATCAGCGACGCTTCTCCTCCAAGCTTACACATCCCTTTTACTTGGAAGAATTTCGACTCTGCGCTAATTCCTCCTGAGCCTATGTTGTTCCTGTTTGTCCATCGATGCACACTCTGATCCTACCATATTCACTGTTGTACTTGCCATCAATGACAAGCATACGCTATCTATTAAGCATTTGCCAACATGACATTGCTTACTAACTAGTCACCAAGCCAGAGCAATGAATTTCAGTTAGTCACCAAAATGCTATAAGAATAAAAATTAATAATTCCAGGAATGATCCATCACGTGTGCTTAAACTATTAGATGGGATCAAGGTGATCTAATAGGTTAAAATGCAACCATGTTGAGGATATGAATGCCTAATAACAACAACGACCTTGCCTGTGGTATTGAAGTCCTTTTATTAAAACTGTCATGACCCATTGGTGAAAAAGTAGTTTGGAT
The DNA here is from genome assembly GCA_009831015.1 of Picea engelmannii. Classification (NCBI taxonomy): domain Eukaryota; kingdom Viridiplantae; phylum Streptophyta; class Pinopsida; order Pinales; family Pinaceae; genus Picea; species Picea engelmannii. Next base: position 2,232,190 of record ML781228.1, read on the forward strand.
TTTAATTCTTTACAAGATATTTCCCCTCAATTCATGAACTATGGTAACATCAATCTATATATGTATGAAAATCTAATATCAATATTATATAGATCAAACAAGGGATTTTCTTAAGGAAATTTGAAGAAATGGCAACTTGGTACCTCTTACTATAATTCCTCATAATGATATGTTATGAATCAATGCAAAGATAACTTCTCTGCCCAGTGAGTCGCCATTTGTTGGTTGCTCGCAACAACCCCCTTCTTTTTCTTTAATCAAAATCAAGGGTCCCTCTAAATTTTACTAGGATTCTTCGTTTGTTTCCCTTTGACTTGATTGGATTGGTATTGGTTTTCTTTGTTTCGAGGTTGGTTTGAGTTTATATTCTTTTCTTTTCTTTGGTTTGAATTTCGTGAAATTCAAATGCCATTTCGTTTTTCTTTCTATAGAGTTTTGATGTTGATGGACGAGCTTCATAATTTGGGATTTTGTTATTACCTCTTCTTTATTGAATTTATCTGCTATGAGAACGGCTTGGTTGAAGACATGGATTAATAACAATGGTTTTATAGGAAGAAATCTTATTGCGATGCATCTTTTCTATGACATTTTTTCACATTTGATCAAATTTGAATGAAGGAGAGACAAGCATAGAAATCTTAATTTAAACGAAAACGTTAATTTTTATCAACTATTTACTTTCATTTAAATTACGATTATGTTTTCATCTTTTGCTCATTAGCAAGTTTGACTATTATGAATAATGGGTTCAATACTTCATTAAATAATATCTTGGTTGGTTTCTCATTTTCACAAAATCATTTGTTAGTTTTAATTAATTAAATTCTTTTGTCATTTTGCATCTCATTTCAAAATAAAAATAAAAATAAAAGAATTAACTATCGTTTATTTGATTTTGTGGAAACCTGGAATTAATATTTTTCTCCTCTCCATCAACTTGAGGCTTCTAGAATTTTAAGATCATATTTGAAAGGAAAATATAACCAATATTTGTTTACAACTTATAGTTAGCTTTTAGTTTAAATTCATTTTAATTTTATTGTTCTAGATTTTGTTTTATTCACAATTTTTATATTTAGGTTATTAAATTGGTTTATTTTTGTTTCACGTATTTCTATTATCAGATATTTGGTATGGATATAATCATGGCTTGATTTTATTATCTAAATATGTTCAATATAATTGATCCAAAAATAACATTGGATTGCTACAAATAATTTATGAGCAACAACATATAAGATTTGGAAATGCATTCAAGAACAGATAAAAGACTTTGCAGAACTGATTAAAACCAAACCATGAGGAATCTCAAGAAAAGCATGAAAACCCATCTAAAGAACGAGCCCATTTATCTTAATCTCAAGATTTTTCCCAAACAAATGCGTGATTTGAGAGATATTGTGGTTTATTTCCGAGGAAAATTTCAGGTGGTGGAAATTGTTAGTGACGCCCAGACTGTTCATTCATTGCATAAATATATGAGAAATTTTAGAGCCATGTGGGGGATTGAAGAAATTTAGAGGAGGATTTTTATCCTTTCTTTTGTATATTATTTATCTTGTAAACTTTTTCTTTTTAAAAGGAGTAACAGATGGTTGGAATTTTTTGGAGAACAGACCAGTATTTTCAAAGAAGAATATAAAATTCCAGATTGCTTAATGGTTTTTGTCCTATGAGTAAAAGGTTTTTGTTTTCATTATAATATCTTTGATTATGGTTCATATTCTTTTAGTAATTGATTATGCATTGATTTAAATTAGCTATAGTCTGTTTTATCAATACATGGTTAATTGCTATCATTTATGTTTTAATTTTGTCAATCTTTAATAGTCCATTATCCCAATTATCTTGGTCTTGGTGATTGTATTATTTTGATACAAATCTTGTATTATATTGAGTTTATGCATGTAATTCGGATTTGTAAAGATATAATTGTTCAATTGAGATTTCTCTTATTGTTGATTAGTCTATTATATCTTCACTAAGAATCATGATTTGAAAGTTGTTCATTCTGCATTTTAAATAAGATTTAAATTTTCATTCAAAGTGATTTTCATCTTGACACTGTCACATTCTTAGAATTACACAAACTTTTTCTATAGATTTCTCTTAATAGACAGTTTTTTGGAACAACGTTATACAGGAAGGCACAACCAAAAGTTCTCTTTAAATACTGTCCAATCATAGGTTAATGATTTTCTATTTGTTTTGATTTATATTTTGTGAATGTAAATTAACATTTAATCTTAAATAATTTGTTTATTTAAGTTAAATCATTATTATTTACATTCATTTATTTTATTTTATTTTTATTTTCAAGGTTAAAATTATATTAGTAATATGTTCTAGATTTATTTAATTTTTCCTGAGATTCAGTTTTCTTGTACAACCTTAGTTTACAAGGTTTCTCGTAAATCTTGCACCTATTTATCTGTATATGTTGTATATAAAAGTGAGAATAGTGAATGCATATAGTAGATCTTTGTTAATGCATAATTATTTTATTTTCATAGTTTAGATTAGATCCATTTATCAGCTAACAGAGTCGTTAAACCCATTGTTGGGGTTCAGAAATGTCCTATTCTCATCCACCTTTCCCTTTGTCATTCTTCACATTTCATCGCCCCATTAACCTTTCATGATATCATTTCCATAAATATACTTGGGTTTCACCTTATTGTTCTCCACTTTATTCATTTTAGTATTTAAAAGGAATTTGTGATTAAATGTTACAAAATCAACATGTTTTCATATATATCTCAAATATGTGTGAGCTTTGTAATGTGTAGGAATATGTGAAGGATTAATTCAAAGGACTTCTCGAATACTTCCTCACCATTTCAATATTTGAGAAGATAATTCAAGACCATTCCAAAGGAGAAGATCATGGAGATTTGGTTGGAATATCTTATCTAAGATATATGAGAGAAATGTGTGAGGATTTAAAGGGATTATATTTTGTAATAATGGAAAATAGGTTGAGAGAATAGTGGATCTGTAATAATGAGATGGTTATCTTATCTTCAAGGCTCTCATGTATAAAAGAGAGTGCTCTCTCTTCATGAGGAGGGAATTAGATTATTCAATTATGATGTGATTAGAATCAGAGAAGTCATTAGGATTCAAAAGAGAAAGGGATTCTTAGCTTTGATTCATATTCTTTCATTGTTATGCTTTCATGATTGTCATTTGATTATTGTTATGTAATTCAAGATAGATTTATTGTGTGAGCTCACATATGTTATTTGTCGTTAAATCTTCACATGTTGTATTGCTTTTCCTTTATGCAATTTCCTTCTTTCCTAGATTAATGTTTCCTACTTTCCTAGATTACTTTCATTTCGGCAATTTAGATTAGATTACTTCTACTTCAGTCCTGCATATATAGTGTGTGTGCTTTGTAAGCCTACGAACCTCGGATTGACAAATTAAATGGTTGGGAAAATACTACAACGGAATTAAACGACAATATTTTCGCCTAACATTTTGGCGTCGTTGTCGAGGAAGCATAATGGATTGAGGTATCAGTTGCTTTTTCATTTCAATTCATGCAAGTGTGATTAGACATGATCCTAACTCCGAGGTGACATATGGGTAAGGACATGTAGGGTAGTGTAAATTTCAATTACTGCAAGTGTGTATGCATGTGTTGGTAAGGGGTTATAGCAGCTACTTGAGTGGAGACTCCTCATGTTCTCCCTGCCAGCTCTAGAGTGTGAATTTCAATTTCTGCAAGCGTAATTAGGGTGTAAATTTCAATTTCCGCAAGATTAGTTTAATTTTTTGCAAGTATGATCTACATGTGTTGGTTCTAGGGGTCTTAACAACTACTTGAATGGAGACTGCTCATGTTCTCCCTGACCAACTATCAAGAACGTTTTAATTTCCACAACTGTGAAGAGTAACTTTTTTATGTTTTAGCAAGAGTGTTCTTTTTTTTAATTTTTTTCATTTTGATTTGGGTGTTGTAAGAATCCTTCTTTGTAACATGATTTAACAATGAGTTTCATCTTGGAACTACTCACTCAGATCCTGGCAGATGTCGGGATCTCCTCTTCCTTGGAAGGGGAGATCTTGACAAGGATCAAAGATTCAAATACTCCTCCAGAAATAATTGAAGATTCAACATTTGAAGGATCCTACATATCCGATGACGAACAATCATTCGAATAGGAGATCAAGGAAGATGAAGAGGAGTTACAACATGATCTGAGTGAGGAAAATCATGCCTACGAAAGCCTTATTGAACAATGGTTCCAGGTAACTACTCAATTAGATCAATATTTTTGTTTTTACTTAGTTAGTTTTCCGTTACAACGACTAGATTCATTCACTCTCATATATTTTCACTTTTCATTCAAGAAATTTCCACTGAACATATTGTTGTTACTGCTATGTGGGTGGCTACACTGGAAGTTTAATTAGACGTAACTAATTTTTAATTCTAATCAGCATAAAGTAGGTAGATTTTTCAGTTTTTTTTTTCACCTAGAATAAGTATGCTCTTCTCCATGCTTCGTGCGATCGCGAGGATCAGAAAATAGGGATGATTTAGATTAATTTCAGGAATAAAGAAATTAATGGTTTGCAATATGCATAATCAATTTTATGGTTAATTTTCAAATCATTTTTTCTCCATTTGATAAAAAAAACATTTTTGCAAGTTGAAGTTTTGAGCATTTCTATGACGAAACAGTGGATGCAACTGTCCTTACATGTTGAAGCAGCAAAATTTTGACATGTTGTTATAGCATGTTGAAACAATGATTTGTTTTTGTTTTTTACATGCTGTTATAGCATGCTGAAATAGTGAAATTTTGACATACTGTTACAGCATGCTGAAACAATGAAGTTTTTTTTTACATGCTACAACAATGAAATTTTTACATGCTGAGACAGTTGTTGAAACAGTGAAATTCTACATGTTGTTTGAGTGAAATTTTTCTATGCTGAAACAATGAAATTTTTACATGCTGAGACAGTCATTGTTACAGTGAAATTTTAAATGTTGTCACAACAACCTATTACAGCAAAAAAAATGATGTTGTTCAGTGAAATTTTTCATGCTGATACAGTGAATTTTACTTGCTGAAACAGTGACGTTTTTGCTATAACAAAGATTGAATAAATTTGCATATCTTGGTTTGAGTTGCTGCAACATCCCTTGAATTACAACCTACAAAACAAGCAAATGAATCAATCATGTCATTAGTCTTCTCCTGCATCCACGTAGCAAGAAAATGAATTCAATGGTTTACTGCTCCGCCTTCTCATCTCCAATAAATCAACATTTAGGCTTGAATTATGTTTGTATCTTTTCAATAATAGGAAAGCTCGAAATTTATCTAGATAATTTTAGAATTTGATTCGGGATTCATATCTATAATTGGACTATGTTTTTAATGGAGAAATATGGGCCAATTTCCACTACCTATATCTCCATAGTTTAGTTACCGATAGTCCACAAATTCTTTCAAATCGAATCAAAACAAATTGCTTAAGAAAAAAAAAGGATGATTAGTTGGGTTGCCTATTATTGGAAACTCTGTATTAATAAACAACTAGTACATGTCCCTCTAATCACTCTTCACGATGGTCGTATATGCTTTCAGATTTAAGATTAATCGGTTGTTTGTTGATGTGGCATCCGGGAGAGATAGAAATCAACGGTATCGTATCGAACTGTGTCATAGATTATGCATGATCGATCTTGAAGCAACCGGGTCATGCCTATCCACTGCACACTACAAGAACACAAAACCGTTATAACGAATCGTTGAAAATAAGCATTAATATGTAGCTAAGATCAATCAGTTGGTTGATTCGTTTGTGAAATTCATTCATAGAAGTTTTGATGATTTATAATTTGGACAGGGATGCAACAATAGTTTATTCTAGTTGGGATCTCCATCGTGATCTTAAGACCCAACTCACATATGCAATGATAAACTCTCGATCTAAAATTTTCCGTCAATTAATGTCCATTTACAGACAGACAACTTCGGGTGCATTTTGCGAGCAAACAGTGATGAATTTCAAAAATTCGGGACACGGGTTTTGTGCAGAATGGTCTTATTTAGTTGAATCACAAGCAGATTTTAAAAAACTTTCTTGGTTCAAGAGCAGTTTTTGTTTTTCTGAAAGTGACAGAGCCATATTTGGGTGTTGTAAGAATCCTTCTTTTTAACATGATTTCATAATGAGTGTCATCTTGGAACTACTCACTCAGATCCTGGCAAACATCGGGATCTCCTCTTCCTTGGAAGGGGAGATTGTTGGCAAATATTGAACAAGCAACGATGTTGGTTGTTGTCATTGATGGCAACAACGGAGATGGAAGGATAAAATCCCTTGGGGATTCAGACGTGAAAGCTCAGAAGAGAAGGAAGACAGAGATCCACAACCACAGGATCTCATTCAAATTTCCCGAAAGAACGAGGGCCGTCAGATCAGACAGAAGCTGCGAGGGAGATATACCATCGGGAAAAACCAAGGTGAAATCCTGACATAATCAGGACCGTCTATTTGGAAGGACGCGTGGCAATGATCGGGTGCCACTGGGAGAAGCTCGATAGGAGGATAGGTCTCAGCCGTCAGATCCGAGCGCAGGGACCCGACCACCGTTGGATCAATGAGAACCTGCAAGGTCTTTAAAGGGAGTGAAGGTTTGGCTACGGTCATGAAGATAATGGTCATATGGACCAGGAGCGTAGTCATTCGGAGTTTCGAGGATCACGAGTTGGATATGTCAAAGTTCCTTGACAACGAAAACCCCAAAATTGCGATATGCGATTTCGCAATGTGATCGCAGCTGTTAAATCAAGCAGAGATCGGGACCATCCACGTGTAGACAGGAGGCTTCATCGGAGTTTCAGGGATCGGGATATCATAATGCAAAGAACACAATGCAATGAAAACCCCGATTTCACGAAATTCGAAATCCCGA
>ML781229.1:0-16683 GCA_009831015.1 Picea engelmannii
CATGAAGTAATAATACTGAGATATTTAAGGAAACATATCTCTTTTTCTCTCCTTGCAACTTCTTATGTTTTCCTTGGAGTGGACAGAAGCAGGATTTGAGAATTCAGAGCTAGAGGACCCTTTCATGGGCTTCTTTCTTTTTCCATATGCAGAAAAATTCAAAGAAGAGGATTTAATATCAATGCAAGGTTGATTTTTAACAAAGGAGTTCGCTGAAGCAACAAGAATTCCATGTTGGGGTTGTTTTTCATGAATGTTGGGTCATTTTGCATTTCCATTTTTTTATTTTATTTGTTTCCCATCCATAATTTTTAAGGTCAGGTTTTGGATGCAGAGGGATATCAAATATACTCGGATGGGGTTGGAGAGGTGCATTAATAGGTCTCAAAGGTTGAGGCAAAGCTTGTTGTCCACCTAATAAAAGGTGCCCAGTTTGAGACAAATGATTGAACTCATCAGAGTTAGCATCAAAATGCATGAAGAACCTTATTCTTTTATTCCTTCCTTCTTTCTAACAAGCGTTAGGTCTTCTCCCTTGTCCCCTATGGGATCCACTTGATCCTTTATTGAAAAAGCTCAACTAATAACCTGCAATAATATAATTTTGCATCCACAAAATATATCAAACTTACTTTCCATTATTAACTGAATGCAAACAAAAATAAATAACTCTTCATTAAAAATCCATTCAAATAGTTTAGCCATGGCTCGTGTTATGGATTATTGAAGTTCTGAAGAGATAAAAGGAGGGATAATAAATATAGTCTTTGCAAGAGACAAAATTTGTTTATATTGGGTATCTTTCTTTTTGACATTTTGAATACTTTGAACAACATGCATATTTTCTATATACATATTTCTTCCGAGCATGGGAAGGAATAAGGAAATCTTCAGAAAAATATCAGAAATCAGAGCATTCGAGGCATACCCAATTGTTGTTCGAGATAAAGTGTAAGCCCCTTGCATTCATTATTACTAATCGTAATACATGTTGGAACCTCGGGTTCTATTGGTTCGTCCCATTTCTACTAGAGATAGTGGGTCATACGGTCGACTCACAACTAGAAACAGTCAGTCGGGTGGGCAACCAGACTTTAACAACAATCGATCAAGTAGTCGACGAGCCTGTTGGTCAGATATTCAACTAGCGATTGAAGACAATTGGGCGATGGATCGACCTGTCGAGCAATCAACTACAGGTTGGACAAATGGATGTGTTGATTCACAAACTCGCCAAATAGCCACCAGCCTGCAAATATTTGCAAGGCATAAATTTTAAATTTTATTATCTATGATATATAAGTATTTAACGATAGGTGGGACCCCTTAGAAGGAGAGAATGGATGTTTAATTTTAATTATTTCCCGGTATTGAAAAATTAATACTCTACTAAAATAATCTCATCTACATTTCGTTGTGGTATTGATTTCTTCATTGGTATGATTTTGAGTTTTATCACACAAAGGGAATGGTTCTACTCATAAAACTACAAAGAGTCCTCCATCTTACATACATTATGTTCATAAATGCTATATGAAGGTCACAAGAATATTATGGAGTTGTCAAAAGGTTCTTTTGTTTACAACTGATATGTCCAAACAACATATTTGTCATAAGTTTGGTCTTTGGTTACATGACACATTTAAAAGGAAAGCAAATCGAACATGCAAATTCTATGCATGGTATATCTAATAGTTCATCATATATGAAAACCTTGTTATCCAAATACCATCACATTCATAAGGTAATTGTTGGTTCTATATCATAAGGGGTGGCATGTTGAAGTTAAAGGTTCTGAAGTCTTTTAAACATAGTGCACATGATATAAACTTAACAATGATATCGTATAGCACCTGCTATCTCTTGAACCTTGCTTTTATCATTTTGTTTGATATGCATATGTCATACACATTGTTTATTTGCAATGAATGTGGTTTAATTAAAAGACCAGGTTGGTAAGTTTTGGCCATCATTTAGGTTGGTATTGAGTTATTGTTTGATGAAATGGTTATACAACACATGATACTTCCATATTTGGCATGGTTATATGACATATGATTGGTGGTTATTGTTAGTGGAAATATGATTTGGAATGGAAAGTTAATTTTTGGGAATGTGATGCCCCATGCATTCAATGCATGAGACACAAATTTCCAGTTGAGTTTTTCACCCTCGCAATATTTTGGAATTTCATTTTGTCATTTGAGAGTTGGGATCTCTCGAACGACAAAGCTTTCCGAGACCTATCTATGTTGTTGCTGGTAACTGTAACTCTTCTTTTTCATAGGAATAGAAGCACGAAGGAAATGTATGCTTACACAGCTCGTAACCATCGAATGCATGTCTTTATTTGCAGTTATAGTTTGGAAAATAGCTCAGTTTGATTGGTGAATGAGCATGTTGTTTGGTTTTTGGACTCATTCTATTACATTTATAAGGAATTTCACTAAGTTTCATAGTTCTGATGTTAACCCTCATCCCAAAAATGTTACATGCAATCATGGCTGTGTGAACTTGTTGTATATAACTCTATGGGTCGATTTTGTTAATTTTGTTCTTTCCTTAAATGAAAAGGCATTGTAATACCCTATTTCTCCTTTCGTTATGCTCAAGCTTGGGTCAGAAGGTGTAAAAGTCTCTTGGGTCATTCCTCTGTGTATATTTCATTTCCTATTTAGGGGTTCTGAACCATTGTTTTTAAACGACATTACTTGTTTCATTAGACCTCACATTACAAAAGACTTCATTGGAAACTTACCTTGCTGTCTGTTTTACCCTGCTGTGAAATGCTTTCATTACGAGATTATGAATTTCTGGTCGGATAACTTTATAATTAATTCTAGGTTTTTAAAGGATAATTGTGCATGACGTATAAAACCTCTTTTCTGAGAGATCGACCTAAGTTTTTTTTGTATATTTTTCTGGTATGACAACTCTGCATTCCTTTCACACAGAAAGGATAGTTTCTGGCCATGGGTTAACTTTTTTTCAAAATAAAAATGGCTACTTTATTCAATTTCAAATCCACGTATTTCAAGGCCATATCATAGCTCAAGTTGGTTAATATCACACGAACTGAGGATTTATGGGCCATATCATTGCTAAAACCCTGAGGTTTTAGACCTGTGCATGTCAAGGAAGTATCTTGAATTCACAAAGGGTTTTTGTTTAGTCCAAGTCAACAACTTGAACGCTCTTTTTAACATTATGTTGAGATTACAATTATAGAAGGTGACAAAATTAGTTTCGAACCATTGATGTTTGAATGTATATGTTATGCGGTTGTGGCATAAGTTATACCCATCATGCATTCATTGTTTGTTTAAAGGAGATATTTGATGGATTATAGTTCATGTGTTATGTTTCGGAGGAAAATGGAAAAATTATTCAACAAAAAGTAGACTTGACCGATTACACTACACTGTTGTTGGAAGGTTACATAATTTTTGTTTAGCAAATATTTTGATGTAAACTTATTCGATAGTTATTTAACACCATGATATATAAATTGTGGTGTTACATGTGGGTTGCTTATCATTAATATGGCTTCTTGAGTTAAGTTGAAGAGATCTAATCATTGGAATAACGATGCCACTGATTGTTGAGAATTATAATGTTTTGTTTATGCATACATGACCAACCACCCTCATACTATCACTTTACGTGAATTATTCCTTGATTCCTAGGAACATATATCATTTTAAAATTTTCATTTGTTTTTCCTCTTGTTGTATGAAATTAAATGTTTTCTCCATCAGTTTGATATTGATATTTGACAACAGAGGTATATTTTGATCAATAAAATTTATGGTCAAGGGAAAAAGTTGGAAAAATATATTCCACGGTGATTATGTTTGATTGAATCTATTTTTTGTTTTTCAGGGCCAATTCCCACAAACTCTCATTTTTCATAAATTACTCCCAGTTCCCAAATTTCATTTTCATTTTAGTTCAAATTTCTTTCCCCTGATACATAAGCAATTTCTTTGACAGTGAAAACTTAGCAGTGGTGGATAAAAGTTTGACATGACATGCATGAAGTGATTGTTGGTAGACTTTTGGACTTTGTAGAATGGTTGATGATGGATGTGTTATTGTTTTGGGCATGTGTCATTATTCTTCTTTCCATTATTTCACTTTTCATACATTACAAGCCCCCTCATATTCCTAAATCACATTGAAATTCACATGTTCTTAAATAATAATCAATTAAATGTGGTGATCGAGTGTTCCAAAGCAGGAATCAAAGTTTGGCTATCCCTCCCTGTATATCCTTGGTTGTATACATGATTGCTTGTTGTCAAGTTGAAGCTATTTCTGAACTATGTTTATGCAAATGGTATTTGATGTTTCACTTGATATTGAATACATATTATAACTTAACCTTGTACTTATAGATGATATTCTTCAATAGGGAAACCATGGAAGAGGAAACAAAGGCAGGGGAAGAAGGCCAAATGATTTTTGGCAAGGGGGAATCAAAATACTTCATTTTCTCGTTCACTTTGACACTGATTCTGAAGAGTTTAATAAACTCTTGCAGACAAGATTCATAAATCTAGCTGGGAAAAGATCATTTCCAAATCATCCTGCACCTCGAAGACCACCTTTACAACCCCATCCTATCATTTATGGTATACTTGTACAACCACATGTGTCCCTACCTCCCGATATACTAGCCAACGATGGTTGGAATGATGTTGTTAATCCTCCTCAAGGTCAAGATGATGGATGACCCACAGTCTCATTGCCATTACATCCTCCTCCACTTACACGATCTACCCAACATATTGAGTCAATAACTTCTCATTCTCATTCAACTCAACCACTAAAAAAGCTAAAATCCCAAGTCCAAGAATTAGAGCCTAGCAAAGGCAAACTCTCTGCCCATTCTGTTGAGTCTGAACAATATGTAACATCCTCACACTTAGACACTTCTCACTCCCAACACCTAAAACTTGAGGACAAACATATCTCTTTTGGACATATGCATCCAGAAGAACCAACAACAAAAGGTAAAATATCTATCCTTGCAGTTTCAGAGGTCCCCAAGGTAACCAAGTCTTAAGGAAGTGGACAGAGACAAACTGCCTCACACAAGAAATATAATTTTTTATTTCATGGTGTTATTTTATGATGGTATCCTTGTTGGGATATACTTTATTTATTTTTTGGACAAACTTTATTATTTTTGAATAATGCAGTATGTTTTGGGCAGATTTATGACTCACTATTTTTGGATATTTTACAACAGTATTTTCTGGGACAACAGATTGACATATTTATTTTTGATAAATATACTTGCATATATGTGGTATTTTGGGAGTCACAAGTGTGTGTTTGAGATATTTCATATGTTGATTGGTTAGGAAATGTGTTCACAATGATTTTTAATGACACAATTATTTTTGGAGGAACAAGGGAATAATTTGAAAATTAAACAAAAGAGTTGTTAGGGGTCCCAAACTATTAGTTAATATTTATTATACCCTTGTCATTTATTATTATTAATATTTAATTATGAGTTGTCCCTACTTAACTGAAAGTAGTTGAACTACTCAAACTACTTTTGGAAGAATAAAAAAAGAATTGAAGGGACAAGCAAAAGGAGAGAGATAGAGGAAAAAAATTATGATAAGATTTTCTCTTGCTCCAAAGTGAGATTACATTACTACTTCATTCATTTCCGAAATACTTAAAAGTTAAGAAATTCTTGTTCATAACAGAGTCATACTGGAGGTGGCAATAAGGACCAAGAAACATTGATTGTTGATATGCTTTATAAGGTTGATCATCTGTTTCTGATAGTCTATACATTCTTATTGGATTTATGAATTGATTTTTCAGTGCTAATTAGAAATTTTGTGCAGAGTCAAGATAATGGAAAACCGTGGCTTGTTGATCCGGTTAATTTTTAGTCTTGGTTTTACTTAGAATACACCAGTTGTCTCTGTGATGATGTAACCTTTGACTTCTAAGTATTTTTCTTGTCCTTACCCATTATGGGTATGAAAGAATGTATTTGGCAGTAACCCAACACTAAATGAATAAAATCACTTGATGGTTTTGAGGTCTCATTTTGGATTATTTGTGTGATCTTATTTCATATTTTTCTGTTTTCATGATTTTTCATCAAATTGTTATATTTTCTGATATAAATATTTTATTTTTCTTTATCACAAGACAACATAAAAGAAAACATTGATCTCATAAACACATTTCTTGAAGATTAATTGATAATTTCACAAAAGCGCTATAAACATAGGGTAACAATATCGACTATCTTGCCTTAGCCTATCAAGATTCAAAAATGTTGGTATTAGGATAGCCATTCATTTTCATCAACAAGATGGTTGGATAGAATTGGTTCGACTAGCTAGCTAGACAACGTAGATTTGACAGAGTCAATTCTAACCACTGGTGGTTATATGTGGATAAGAACATCTCGATTCCAAGGAAGTTGGTTAGATCTTGAGACTATAAATAAAGGACTCAATGGGTCATTATCAATATGCGAATCATGGTGAACATGTATTCAATAATGCATTGTGACGTTCTGATCACAATGTGTTGTGCCTAAATGTTGAAATGATGTCTTTAGACAACCGATCTTCTGTGAAGTTTATTTCTCTTTGTTTATTGTGCAAATTCTGTTACTGTTCCACACAAGGTTACACCCACTCACCAACATGGTATCATAATGACTGGTTTAGACCTCACCTATTGTCTGCAAATCTAGCTGAGTTGAATCTGTTTGTGATTGACTCTGGGCTAGTGATTTTTCAACTATAACCCGTGGATCGGATCAGATCTGTTAGATATCAAAGATGATTTCCAAGATTGATCTGGTTTTTCTAAATGGATTGAACTATGTTATATGGGCATCAAATATGGAAACCTTGCTAAAAAGTAAGGGACTTTGGTAGTATACCAAGATTGTGATTCCAGACCCAATGAATGACTAGGAAACGTTTATCGTCGATGAAAAGAAGTATTATGTTGTAGGGGTCATCATTACCTATATCTCTCATGAGATCTAGTTCCATACCAGTGGAATCAGATGACATCATCAAGTCCGGAAAAAGATGAAATATTTGTTTGATAAATTCGATGAAATCCAAGTTATGCAGTTAGAAAAAGAGTTGATCTCTCTTGATCGTCATTCCTTCGACGGAATTGAAGACTACTTAGCATGTGTGAAAGAGATGTAGTTGAAATTAGATGAATGTGGGAAGAATTTTCATAAGAAATATGGACAACTCATCGAGTTGGTCCTGATGAATTTGAGAACACTATTTGATGTGTTATGTTCCATGTTTCGGAAAAATTGACAAGCACACAAAGAATATGGTAAGGATTATAACTTTGACGTTTTATATGGCTTACTAATTAATGATCAACACAGATTTCCCTATGAAGGGAAGCTTGGTGGAAAGAATCGGTCTCACTTTCTCAAGAGAAAGGGAAAGATGAATTACAAGGAAATAAGACGCCCTAAAGTTCCTATACACAGACTAGAATACCTCGACTAAAAAACTAAGATGCAGATTGATGAGTTGACATCGACCCTAAATAATAGAAAGAAGAAAACATTTCTTTACTGTGGAAATACTGGACATATTGAGAAGGAATTTTGGAAGAAGGACTCCGACCTAAAGGATAAAGTCAATCAACTTGCAAGAGACATGTCAACTGTTCATTGACCTATTGATAATTTCACCTTCCAAGTTGAAACTTCTCAATCACTTCTTTCTCATACCATGCAAAATGAATGGGTAGTCAATTCTATGTGCACTCATCATATGGCCAAGGATGCTTCCTTGTTCACATCCTTGGATAAAGCTATCGAGTGGAATATCTATGTGGTTGATGACTTCTCCCTTGACATTGTTGGTCGTGGCGATGTTCCTTTTCGACATGGGAAAATTGTTGACGTATATCATGTTCCCAACTTGAGCACAAATTTGTCATTAGTATCTTAGATGACATACATGGAAGATTGTGTATTTTTGGTTTGTTATCGCACATATTTTATGTTGGGAAAATCCCGAACTAATCCAAAAATGTGAGACAACTTATAGGAGTAGCTACCCAATGTCACCTTAGATATATAATCCCCTTGCTTTAGTGATGATAAGTCACCACAAGGGGGGAATCTCGATGAACCTAGGGGGATTGAGATGGAAAGGAGTGGCGGTAAGTGAAACCCCTATAGGTTGATTTTTTAAGTGGAAAGAGGCTTGGAAAAGAGTCTTGTCGATGAGGGGAGGTTTTCAAAGTGTAGTGTACCTGCAAGAGAATGTTGAATATGCTTGAGACAAGACAATTTATCGAAATACAAGCCAACTAATAGAAGGGACAAACAACTGAAGATTTCTTTCCTAAATTGCAGCAGTAAACAAATATGTATATCAACAATAGAATGAGTTACTAACTTCATAAATAACCATCAAAAGCATCAGATATTTATTGGATGATCAAGCACTAAACAAGTAGATAATATTCCAATACTTAAGTAAAAACTTTGATGGTAAGATAGGGCTAGTAAATGAAGTTATAAAAAAAGTACAAAGGCATCCCTATGGCTGTAGAAAACAATTGCTACAACAACAATATCTATCCACCAAAATTGTCAAACAATCCACCCAAAAGATAGCCAATGTTAAGTAGAATTAGTATGGCAGCTTGTAAGAAAATTTCAATGGTAGATTAGTGAGTTAAAAGAGAGTTTAAGAGTGTTTTGTTGCAGACCTAATGGCTGTAGCATTTAATTAATCGTATCAAGAGAATCACAAGGCCAATCTATATGTCCTAGTGGCTCAAGCAAGCTTATAACAAGTAAAATTTATTCCAATTTGAACAAATGCAATATCTCCAAAAATCACGTATTTCAATGCAATGATTTTATTTCTCCAATGCAAGTAGATGAGATCCTAGTCTATTAAGTTATGGAGCATTGGATGTAAGACTTATATTTACTACTTATCTATGGGTGTAATCCATTTTAATCCCTAGAGCAAGCAAATCCAACAAGGTAAATCTAAGAGGGTGTGATCCCTTTTACTCCTCCTAGCAACCTTGAAAAAATGACTTATCCAACAACAATTATGATAGAATTGGTGGAGGGTGTAAGTCATTTTACTCCTCCAAGGGTTATAACAAGAATACATATGAAACAAGAAGAAATGACCAACAATATTTATAAATTCCTTACCAATTCCAATAGAAAACATGCAAAACCCTTCTCAACCAAGAATATTCCATCACATGCAAAATACAAGCCTCCAAGAAGGTATCACACCACTTTATATCCACAATAGACAAGATAAGCATCCACAAAATCTGCACAAGAGAGAGACATAGACCAAATTCCAAACAAGGGTGCAAATTTCAGCCAAGTATGTAATTCTCAAGTGAGAGAGTTATGATAAAATGAAATGTCTCAGGTCTGTTTTTATAGGAGGCCTTTAAAATTAGTTTTTCCACATATAATTAAAGTAAAAAAAAATTAGGGAGGCTGACCTCATCTAATTTCTCCTTTACAATTCAAATTTAATTTTACATAAGAAAGAAAACCATAAAGATGACGACATACCCCCTAGGGGTGACATTTTTGCACATAGAGCAAGTCGTTGAGAAATGCGAGGGAGTCTTTGGGCCTCTGAATGCCATGTATTCCATGATATAAGTTTATTCCTAATAAAAACATGCCACCTCTTCATCAATTCATCACCACCATCATCAAACCCTGGCCCCCAATGTGATGTCAAGCCCTAAAAGGTGACATTTTAACCTTCCAAGGTCAAACATTGGGCTAAGGGGGGATAGTTATCATCATCCAAGATGCCTTCTCATGCCTCCAAAGGAAATGTTCATCATCGATCTGATCCCAAGGTTTGGGTCATAGAATCCAACTTGTGGGCTTCATACCCCAACGAAGGCCCAAGCTAGGCTTGTTCCTCCACAAACGTCCATCAAACAAGGTCCTGCAAAGACAAGTGAATTTTCCCTCCAAGGGTCTCAATTCAAACGTATCATGCCAAGTGAAATCACAATTAATACAAGAGCCACCTAAACATGTGCATCAAATCCTCCCTTTCAAATTAAACAAGTGCTCAAAGACCCTATGCAATTGGTCAAGTTTAGATATAGGAGGGGTGTCACAATATCCTATTGGATGAACCAATTCCTCAAGTAGGGGATGCTCCAAAGGATGATCCTCTCTAGGTCATGTAATGTATATGAGGTGGAAGGGGTTAGAATTCTAGTCTTAGGGAGTCATGGCATACAAGGGATCATATTATCTCATTTATGGGTGCCTTTGTAGAGGGTGTCCCTTCATTCGCGATGCATGATTTTTCCAAGCCCTTATTTGCCATTTATTTATTAGAATGTTTCCAAGTTGAAGATAAGGTGGGACTTCTACCTAAGCATGAAAAAAATTTCCCACCTTAACTCTACCTTGATCACATGGTGCTTCCCCAAGTTGAAGACAATGTGTGGGACTTCTACCTAAGAATGAAAAACATTTCCCACACACGCTCTACCTTGGTTGGCCTTTTGATTAATTATTTATCATATGGGTCCTTTTGATTAATTATTTATCATATGGGTCCCTTATTTTTTTGCGAGAAACATTTCATTGTTATCGAGATCCCTGGGTGAGAATATGGAGGGTTTATGATTGAATTTTATCTTGCTACAAGCCTTTGGGCCTTCAACCCCTTCTTCACATGAAATTAGGTACAATCCCTTCTTGGGTCAATGTGGCCTGAAAACCTAAAATATTGGGACATGGAGGGGAAGAAGTGATGTAAAATGGTAAGGATGGACTGGGGCGGTACGATGACCCTTTATGAAGACCCCTAATCACAACCCTTTCCCTAAGGGTGGCCACTTACTAGGAACCATGACACTCACCAATGTGAAACAAGATCAAAAGCATAATGTCCAAGCATATGTTCTATACTCAAGAGAAGCTTTAATGCAACATATTCAAATGCCTCAAGTATTAAGGTGATACTTACCACAATACTTGAATTGTACCTCATGGAAAAAGACCAACTGTCTTGTAGAAGCAAGTTGATGTGGTGAATGCCATCATGATGAATCAAAGAAGTATGGTCATGGAGCAGGTATTTTTCTATGTATGTGGACACTGTCAGTCAATCCATCTCTCGGTACTCCATGTCTACAACTTGAGGGACTTAAGTCATCATCTCCCTAGTTATCTCTAGAAATGGGAGATACCATGGCCAAATTATTTCTTTGTTAAGGATATGAAGAATGGTAAGTTGATTATCACCGAAGGTTTTCTCAACTCGAAGGAATACCTATATAAGTTTTGTGACCTTCCTCGACAAGATCCTGAACCAATTTCTCTTGTTTCTCACACTGATGAACGAAGTCGAATTTGACATGAATTATTTAAACACCTCAATTATCGAAGTATGAAGTCGATGTCCACACAGAACATGGTTGCAAGTTTACATAAAGTTCTTCTACTTGATGGAGTCTGTAGAGGATGTGTGTTGGGAAAGCATCATCAAGTACATTTTGAATTTGGAAAATCATGGTGAGCACAAAACCTACTAGAACTAGTACACAATGATCTTTGTTGTATCAATCAACCTTCCTAAGTAGGAGCAAAGTATGTCTTAACCTTTATTGAAAATCTCTCTCAATTCACTTGGGTCTATTTATTAAAAAATAAGAGTCATGTCTTTGAAAAGTTCAAAGAATTTCGAGCATTTGCTGAAACAAAATACGATTGACCTATCAAGTGCTTGAGATCTGACAATTGTGGAAAGTATGTAAATTGACCATTTGAAGAATACCTTACTCACTTTAGTATCGCTTGGAAATAGTCAGTTCTTCATACTTCTCAACATAGACAATTTTAGGGGCTATATATCGCCCATGGGGTATTTTTCCATGCTTTTTCCCCAAAAAAGATTCATCAATTTCCATTTTTTCTAAAAATGATTCACCCAAATTTTATAGAATAATTTTTTGTACCTTAGAAATAGCCCAAAATTTATTAAAACTATATAAAATAATTAGAATTTTGAATATTTTTACAAAAATATTGCCAAACATTTTATAGTTTGAATATTAAGGACTAGTAATCTTCACCAAGGTTTCTACAGTTTGAGATAAATTTCTATCCTTAAAATCATCTATGCTCCTCAATAGAGTGGTGTTGTTGAACACAAAAACTAGACATTGGTTGAAATGGCTTGTTGTCTTTTACAAGCCGAAGATCTGCCTACTTGTTTTTGGGATAAAGATATCTACTATGAAAACTATATATTGAATCACATTCTAACTCGAGCTGTCAATGTTGAATCCAATCTAAAGATGGTGTAGAAAGAAACCCTCAGTTGGTCACCTACATGTCTTCAGTTGTGTTCCTTGGGCTCATATTCCAAATGATTATAGGAAAACACTAGATGCAAAGAGTCATGCATGTATCATGATGGGATACTCTGAATATTCTAAATCCTATCGACTGTTTGACCTTGTTAGACGTCATATTGTTATCAAAATAAATATGTTTTTTAATGAGATGTATTCTGGCATTAATTTGTTGTATGATTCTCCCAGTTTATTACAGGATGGTCCCTTCAATATTATTGATAACATCGGATCACTTGTTCCTTTTTACATCATTTGGATCGGGTAGTCAAACTTTGCTCCTATTTCAACTGGGTTGTCGACCATTGTTTCTAAATCGACTAGACATTCAATCTCTGATTTGAATGGTCCTTCGTCTTATTTGACTAAAACTCTTCCTTCCACAACCGATATTAGTTCACCATTTTCCTACCTACCCTGATGGGATGCTAAGACAATTGAAGTTGCTAGTCCTGAAGTCAATGGTATCTCTTCAGGATGACAAAACCGTAGTTAGAAGGAACAAGTTAGTGTCGCTTTTATGAATCTTATTCTTGAAACTTGTGATCTTGTTTCTTACTCATATTCACAAGGCCAACCTAAATGGGAGTAAGCTATGTAGGCTGAAATAAATTCTCTTTTGAAGAATCATACTTGGGATTTAGTTCCTCGACCTTAAGGGAATAACATTATGAAATTGTGATGGGTCTATAAGACCAAATTTACCTCTGAAGGTTTTTTTGAGCAACATAAAGATCACTTGGTCATGAAATGATTTTCTCAACAAGAAGGCATTGAATACACTGAAACATTTTCTCCTATTGCAAAGATGAATTCTATTCGACTTGGTTGGCCGATCCACTAGATGGATGTGAAAATTTCATTCCTTCATGGTGATTTATCTAAATAAATTTTAATGGAACAACCCCTTGGTTTTGTGACAGTTTACACTCTTGTTTTTTGTATACGAAAGTGACTTTATGGTTTGAAACAAGCTCCGAGAGCTTGGTATGGTAAGATCGACCATTTCTTTCTCACTCTTGGATTCAAACATTGCGAATTTGATCACAATACTTATGTATTACATGATAATGGTGATACTTTGATTGTTTCTATATATGTTGATGACCTAATCATGACTGGAAATAATATTAATCTAATAATTCAATTGAATAAACAACTTGTCGACACCTTTGATATGATAGACCTTGGTTTCTGCATTATTTTCTCAGTCTTCAAGTTCTACCTCTTCTTGATGGTTTGTTTCTTTCTCAATCTAAATATGTATTGGATCTATTGACATGTTTTAAGATGGAAAACTATAATCCCAATGCTACTCCCTCTCATGGAGTTAAGATGAATAAAACCTATCAGTCTCCCAAAGTCGATGTTGCTCTTTATCGATAATTGGTCGGTAGTCTCATTTATCTCACTCACAATCGACTTGATATCTCCTTTGTTGTTAGTGTGGTTTATTGATTTATGCAGGATCCCAGAGAAAGACACTAGAAATATGTCAAAACAATTTTTCATTACCTCAAGGGTACCACACATCTTGGTATCAAATATTGTCAAAATTCATATTTTTTAGTCGGCTTTAACGACTCTGAATGGGTAGGTGACAATGATGATTTAAATTCCACCTCTGACTATGTTTTTCACTTCAACATTGGACCGCTCCTTTGGCCATGTAAGAAACAGAAGGTAGTCTCTCTATCAACTACAAAATTTGAATATCTTGGTGTTGTTAATGCAGGGACATATGCCATTTTGATTCACTAGCTCTTGGTTGAAATTGGGTTTCCTATACAGACCTCTACCACTCTCTATTGTGACAATCAAAGTGCTATTCAATTTGCTGACAATCCTATCGCTCACAGTCAAATGAAGCATGTTAAACTTCATGCTCACTATTTGAGGCAGTTAGTTCAAGAGAAAATTGTCACTCTTGTATACTGCAGAACTAATGATCATATTGTTGACATATTTACCAATCCATTGTCTAAAGATAATTTTGTTAAACTCCATGATATGCTCGGGCTTCAAGAAACTACAATTATGGGGAGGTGTCCTACTGAATTAATGTCTTCTCCTAAATATCTAGAGCAGTGTGTTGATGGGGGTGAGGGGGGTTGGAACCTCAGGTTTTGTTGGTTCATCGAAATTCTACTTGAGAGATTTGGTCAGACAATCAACTCACGATTGGAAACAATTGGTCGAGCAACGACCAGAATTCAACAACAATTGGTCGAGTAGTCGACGAGCTTTTTGGTCGGACAATTGACTAGTGGTTGAAGATAGTCGATTGATGGATTTAATTGTTGAGCAATTGAGTACGGGTTGGACGAATGGATGTTCGAGTCAACTTGGTTCAACTAACTAACTAGACAACATGGATTTGATGAGTCACCTCTAACCATTGAAAATTATATGTGAACATGATCTTCCCGATTCCAAGGAAGTTGGTTACATATTGAGACTATAAATAAAGGACCCAATGAGTCATTATCAATATGCTAATCATAGTGAACATGTATTCAATAATGCACTATGACTTCCAGGTCACAGTGTGGTGAGCCTAAATGTTGAAACAATGTCTTTTGACACCACCGATCTTCTGTGAAGTTTATTTCTCTTTGTTTATTCTGCAAATTCTATTATTTTTCCATGCAGAGTTACACTCACTCCCCAACAATACATGCAAAGATTCTTTTAAATAATTTTTTTTTTCAAAAGACCCAATCCAAATAAATATGTGCAATGACATATATAGTGTACTGGGTATCTAACATTGTAAATTATTGAGTATGGAAGTGATGATAAAGTGAAAAAATACCCATGCTCTGTTTGTACTTAAACGTGAATCAATGAAGAAGGAAATAGATGGGAATAATATGAGAGAGTGGTTATTTGCTTGTAATAAAATTTAGGCAAGATTTGAGGGAAAATTTGAAACAATTAAAGGCAATGCGGTGAGTGAAAAACCTAGGTCTATACTCAATATAAATATTCATAACAAAGTGAAATTGTGGTGACATGTATGAAAGGATAATAAAAGGACAATAATGAGTGACTTCAAATTTTAAGAATGAGATTCCAACTACACAACATTACTATGTTTGTAACTAGAGAAAAAAACCTACTTATCTTAGCTCAAACATTGAACAATGGTAGAAATAATCCTTCTGACTATGTGGTATCAACCTCCTGACTCAACTCTTTAAAGTTCCTTTGAATTGGTTACCAACTACTAGAACCGAGCTCAAATCTAATCCATTGCTTGATAAAACGATGAATAGCTCCACTACTAGCTTATGAACATAGCAACTCGTTAACCCTAAACTCATCTCAAGAATACTATATTCCAAAGAAATATGTACTGAATGTGCTCATGAATTCAATAATTTCTTCATTAATTCTAGTGTCCAACATCACAACGTGAATTCACTTTGTCACCCTAATACATTGTTTGTGTTATGAGAAATGGACATAATGTTTTACAAAGAAACTTGACCCATATGCCTTTAAAAAACCTTCTATA
Source organism: Picea engelmannii (assembly GCA_009831015.1). NCBI lineage: Eukaryota > Viridiplantae > Streptophyta > Pinopsida > Pinales > Pinaceae > Picea > Picea engelmannii. The sequence continues at coordinate 15,938 of ML781229.1, forward strand.
CTAATGTAATTCATCCACCATTTAAAATAGCTTGATATGAACAACAATTTCTCCATTATACTTTGAAAAAAAAACCCAAGTATATTTCACATAGAATCAAGTCACTTGGTAAACATGATTTGCAATTAAAAGAAATGAACTCATGCATTTACTAAATATAAATCAAATTTGTGCGTGTAACATTTATATTTTAATAGACATAATGTGCCTTAGCCTTCACTTGAATAAAAATCTCCTAGTAGGACCCATGCCTATCTTACATAGTATGGTAAACAATTAGGCAAAATTATGTAGCAACACTTATTAACCGGTTTGCAAATATTTGCAAGTTTTTTAATAAATCCGTTAGGCCACATATAGGGTCAACAAGAGGTAAGAGTCATGTAAGGGAGTAAACATGCTATTAAATGAGCATGAATACTATATTAGATTTTCTTTCCTCCATGTAAACATTGCCCAACATGATATGGTATGATTTAGCTTCATTAGAGTAGCTCACAATCCAAAAAATTATTTTCCCCAGCATGTAAGCCAACAACTATTTATTAATTACTTAAGGAAACACTGAGATACCAACTGTTTGATTAGTGATGTGAAGAGCTATGTGTTGGAATCTACAAACCAAAAAAATTACTATCTTAGAGAACTATAAAAATGAATTGGGTGGTTTTGGGTGGAAGTACCCCTCACGATGTTGAGTATGAGTGACTCAATTAACTTTTGGTCCACTCCCAAGTAGTGAAAGT
>ML781229.1:29889-47075 GCA_009831015.1 Picea engelmannii
GCCATTTCCTTTCCTTGACATGCCATGCCTTTCCTTTCCTTGACATGCCATGTCTTGTCTTTCCTTGACATGCCATGCCTTGCCTTTACATGCCATACCTATCCTTTCCATGCCTTTTCTTGACAAGCCATGCCTTGCCTTGACATGTCTTGCTTTTCCTTGACATTCCATGCCTTTCCTTCCCTTGACATGGCATGCCTAGCCTTGACATGCCATGCTCAACCTTGCCATTCCTTGCCTTGACAAGACACATGCCTTGCCTTGACATGTTTTTCCTTTATTTGATATGCCATGCCTTGCCTTGCCTTGACATGCCATGCCTTGACATGCCATGCCTTTCATTGTCATGCCATGCCTTGCCTTGCCATGCCATGCATTTCCTTGACATGTCTTGCCTTTCCTTGACAATCCATGCCTTGCCTTGATAAGCCTTGTCTTGCCTTGACATGCCTTGCCTTGCCTTGACATGCCTTTCCTTGACAAGACATGCATTTCCTTGACATGTCTTGCCTTGCCTTGACATGCCATGCTTTGCCATGCATTGCCATGTATTACCATGCCTTTCCTTGTAATTCCTTGCCTTTCCATGCCTTGCCTTGATATGCCATGCCTTGCCTTGACATTCCTTGCCTTTCCTTTCCTTGCCATGCCTTAACCTAACGTGCCTTTCCTTGCCTTGCATTGACATGCCTTGCCTTGACATGTCATGCCTTGCCTTGACATGCCATGCCTTTCTTTGCCTTGACATTTCATGCCTTGCCTTGACATGCCATGCCTATAATTGCCTTGACAATCCATGCCTTGCCTTGCCTTCACATGCCATGCCATGCCTTGCCTTGCCTTCACATGCCTTTCCTTGCCTTGACATGCCTTTCCTTGACATGCCTTGCCTTGACTTGACACACCATGCCTTTCCTTGCCTTGACATGCCATGCCTTGCCTTGCCTTGACATGCCATGCCTTTCCTTGCCTTGACATGCCATGCCTTTCCTTGCCTTGATATGCCATGCCTTGCCATGCCTTTCCTTGACAAGCCATGCCTTTCCTTGACATGCATTTCCTTGCCTTGACATGCCATGCCTTTCCTTTCCTTGACATGACATGTAGAAATCCTTGAATTGCCTTGACATGACATGCATAAAACCATAATCAAGAGACCAAGTCCAACCAAAAGCCAAAATCCCAGCTGCAGCAATTGCAGTTGCACTCTCTCTCCAAACTTGCGCACCACTAATCTTATGCAGTTGTGAGTGAGTGAGTTTTAAATGAGCTCTAGCGCACTCTATTTACACTACTCTATCTCACTTGACCGGCACGACTTCTCTTTCTGGAGGCTAATAACTCAATATTAAATATTCTTTTGAGGTGACTTGTCTTCTAGGGTTATTATCCAACGTTTTATGGTTTCTCTTGCTTCCTAGAATATTCTAGTCTTGTCAAAGGTTACATGTAGACGTTAATACCTCTTGAAACTACCATAATATCAACACCCATTCCATAGCCTTGATATTCCTACTTTAGGCACACCCCCCTTTGTGCTAGAGAAGAGCTAGCCTAAAGTGAGAGGAATATTTGTTGAGGTGACAATGGGCAGCCTTCCTGAGTTACACAAAGCTATCACCTTGGTGCTTGGGACTTTACACTTTTGTGGGTGCTAGATTTTGTTGTAACACTACCCAAGAAACAAGAAAGGCAATTTTTCATTAAAATCCATGTTGAAGTGTCTCCTTATAGTGGAAAAACCAACATCATGTTGAAGCAAAGTAAGAGAGGAAGCTCAATTAGGATAATTTTTTGCAAGTACTTCAACATAAGTATCTTATAGCACTACTTTGAGCATGAGCATTAGTTATGTTGGGAAGCTTAACTAGAAAAGTATGCTCTTTTTTCTTTCCTCAAGTTTCCACAATGTGATGCTCGAATATAGAAGGTCAACCAAAAGAACATGAGTACTGTTTTATGGATCCCTGCAAATCACTTCAAAAATCACCCAACTTTCCCAAATCCATTTCCCCAAGTTTCAAGAAACCAACATGTTGAGTCTCTTAACTTCACAAGGACCACTGAGGAATTTTGTGATAAGCCTAAAAATTTGTCATAATTGTTGTTGGGATGATCGTATAAGGCACAACAGGTGAGGAGAACTACAAAAATCTGTCACATCCCTAGAAATTTGTAATATTGGCAGAAGAAAAGGTTTTGAGCTGCAAGGCTCAGTTCACTTTAGACTTAAAAAGAACAACATCCAGTAAAATAGACAACCATTTCATCTTCTTTCAAAATTTCAAAACGTTCAAGCAAAGTTGTGCAGGTGGGGAGGGAAATTTCTAGATTTGGTCAAACCTCGTAGCTATGCATATTTATGCACTAGGGAGGTCTCTTTCCATTCACATATGGATCTATATCTATCCCAAATTAACACTTAAATGTTGTTGTAAGAATTGTGGGTGTTTATACTCATAATTTCCATGTGTTTCTTGTAGACAACAATGTGTTGGATGTCAAAAATAAAATAAATACTGATACAAATAGAGTGCAATAACAAAATTACACTAAACACTAGAACCACAACTAGTTGCACACATAAATATCTTATTTCATTAAATTTCTGACCTCATTACAGACCGGGGTATTGAAAATGTTTAATGGTGAGAACATTATATTTTCTATAATTGGGGCATCTTTATCTCAATTCAATGAAATAACTTTTATCTAAACTTACATCATCAATAGTACTCATGTACAATATCTACCTAAAGTTTTTGCATTGATGGGGGCACAAAATCATAATCGGGCGATGTAACTATGTTCTACAAGCTCTGACAGGTCCATATGGCCAACGCCCACGTGACCACAATGTCCACAATCACTAGAGACAAGGGGTTTTGAAATTTGACCCCTTGTGTCGGATTTGCATTGTGCCTCACTGAGCAAAACCCTAGTTCTGGAGATCCTATAACAAACACTTTTTCGAGTGATGGAATCACAGGAGAGGGGTCCTCCTAGCTGGAATCTGGTGCCAGGAGTCCAACAAAACTGGTGTTTCGTCAATTCGAGGCACAATTTATGTGTTATGGTGAGTTGCAACTCGCCTCTTGAATTCATTAAGGGAGACAACGACAATTTGGTCCAGGGGCACAAAATCACAATCGAGCAACATAACTGAGTTCCATAAGCTCTGGAAGGTCTGTATGGCCAACGCCCACATGACCACAATGCATGTAATCACCCGACACAGGGTTTTTAAATGTCGACCCCCTGTGTCAGATTTTCATTGTGCCTCACTGAGCAAAACCCTAGTTCCAAAGATCCTCTGACAAACACTTTTTCGGGTGATGGAATCACAAGAGAGGGGTCCCCCTAGCTAGAATTCAGTGCTAGGAGTCCAACATAACTAATGGTTCATTGATTCGAGGCATGACTTGTGTGTTATGGCAAGTTTCAATTTGCCTCCTGAAGTCATTCAGGGACACAATGACAATTTTGTTTTGAGGCACAAAATCAAAATCGAGTGATGTAACTAAGTTCCGTAAGCTCTGGAAAGTATGTACGACCAATGCCCATGCGACCACGGTGCCCACAATCACCCGACACAGGGGTTGTGAAATTCGACCCCCTGTGTCGGATTTGCATTGTGCCTCACTCAACAAAACCCTAGTTTCGAATATAATCTAATAAACACTTTTTTGGGTGACTAAATCATAGGAAAGCCCCCCCCCTAGTTGGAATTCGGTGTCAGGAGTCCAACAAAACTAGCATTTCGTCTATTTGAGGCACGTTTTGCATGTTATGGCGAGTTGCAACTCGCCTTCTAAAGTCATTCAAGGAGATAATGACAATTTGGTCTGGGGGCACACAATCACAACCAGGGAATGTAATTGAGTTATGTAATATCTGGATGGTCCGTATGGCCAACACCCATGAGAATATAGTGCCCATAATTGCCTAACACAGGGGTTTTGAAATTCGAACCCTGTGTCGAGTTTGCATTCTCCCTCATTTAGTAAAACCCTAGTTATGGATATCCTCTAAACAACACTTTTTTGGCTGATGGAGTCACAGGAGAGGGATCCCCCTAGCTGGAATCCAGTGCCAGGAGTCTAACAAAACTGATTTTTCATTGATCCGAGGCATTATTTGTGTGTTATGGAGAGTTTCAATTCACCTCCTGAGGTCATTCAGGGACACAATGACAATTTGTTCCAAGGGAACAAAATCACAAATGTGTGACATAATTGAGTTCTGTAAGCTCTGGAAGGTCCATATGGCCAATTCCCATGCGACCATGGTGCTCACAATCACCCGACAAAGGGGTTGTGAAAGTTGACCCCCTGTGTTGGATTTTCATTGTGCCTCACTGAGCAAAACCTTTGTTTCGAATATTCTCTAACAAACAAATTTCTGGGCGACAAAATCATAAGAGAGGGGTCCCCCTAGCTAGAATTCGGTGCAAGGAGTCCAACAGAACTGGCGTTTCATCAATCCGAGGCATGGTTTGCATGTTATGGTGATTTGCAACTCACCTCCTAAATCCATTCAGGGAGACATGTCATGCATTTCCTTGCTTTTCCTTGACATGGCATGTCATGCCTTGCCTTGACATGCCATGCCTTATCTTGTATTTCTATGCCATGCCATTCCTTTTTTAGCCTTGGCATGATTCTACTCGATTAAAGGCCAAGGAGATGAACTTTGAAGACACCAAACCAACAACATGGATAATAGAATACTTCCATAAGTGGAAACATAAATCATCCAACACCCCCCTTGTCCTTGGGCATGGTCTAAACATCCCATCACATCAAGGGAAACCTTTAATTTCCACCATACTTGAACCATAGATAAGATGTCAAAATATGCTCAAGTAACTAAGGTTGAGCCATACTAGGAAAGCAATAGGACACATAATAAACATGAGAAAATTGAATAATATGACCAACAATAGTGAATTTTCCTACAAATGAAAGGTCTTTATGATGCTATATGAGATGGTATCAAAGGATAATAGATACTATTTTGAGACAAAGTGTTGTCAATTGATATTGAATTTTCTTCTTGGACCATTAATAATATGCCTATGTTAAAATTTTATTCTTATCCAAGTTAGGAGGAAACAATGTTACATTTAGAGTTGTCATTTTTAAGGTGTTATTGAACTTTCAAATGAAGAAATGATAATACATATTCCCTTGAAATAAATACTAATCTATAATGTTACATAACAAATAATAAGACATACTAGTGTAACATATTTTCCTTGTTTCTGTTGTTATATAGTTTCCTACCAACAAATTTCTATCTTTGAATAGTATTACCTTCTCCACCAATGAATATAGAAACATAACAGTAACTCACAAAATGCTGGTATGAATTTATTATTCTAATATCATGCTACAACAGTGGGGAATTTAAACACTGACAACAATATATTAATGGTCACATGAAATATATCTGACCTGAGTAATAGAGGAATCAACTAACTACATTTCCATAAATGACAGAGTATTCATGGATGACTCATAACAGTATTGTAGGTTGGATTATATAGGTAGCTACAAGATGATAATGGAAAATAATCTCCCAACTTGCTTATGGCATTGTTGATCTGGATTTAGGAGTGGAACTAACTGATTAACAAGCTGAATACAATAAACACTGAGATATGAAAAATAACACATATATCCAGTGAACAATATGTTCTATTGAATAATGAAATAGGTTGAAACTGTAAAACCACAGAACTGAAACACTTGCTCGAATGGTGGTAGCTATCTCTGAGAAGAGATGTGGTTGCTACGTGCATATGTCTGAGCACAATCAATTACAATGAGGATCTAGAGGCATTTTTGATATTACTCATGAATGCCAAAACCCTAGACATCCAAAAACCTAACCCTAGGAGGTGAAACGTCAAAATTAATGTGGGCCCCTATGGGTAAGTTGGTACCTCAACTTCCTGTGGTCGTAACTTTTGCATACGACCTCCATTTTAGGTGCATGATAGCCTGTTGGAAAGGCCTTTAAGAGAAATACACATTCCGCCGTCAAACTTTGACTCTATCTATAGTTTGACTGTGGCGAGCCAAAAAAACACTGTTTAGGCCTCCAAAACGGCCCTGGAAGTACAAAAAGATGTGATGACATGAAAACATACAAAATACGCTAGATGGATTAGGTGAGAGGCCACCAATATCCACTTGGAAGATGTGTAGGGATTCATACAGCCCCAGAAGTGTAGAACCCACAATTACAAAGAAGTACATAAGAACATGTTGAACTAAAAATGGACAAGAGGAGCTAGTTGGAAAAGGTGGGTGGAAACCAATAGCCAATTGGATCAATCCTCCCCCCTTAGGAAGAAATTTTATCCATTGCGTTGATTTCCCCCATCAGGTGAGGAAAATTTTGCTGGATTTGGCCCTGGGTGAGCCACTTGTCTTGGTGTAGGAGTTTCCCTGCCTTGACAACCTGATAAAGTTGGATCCTCTGCTGGCGAGTTCCCTTGACCTGTGTGTCCACTATCTGATCAGTGGATGCTTGTTCCATGCAGTCAGGGTTGAGCTATGTGGGTGTCCGTTATTATGCAATCTCTGAGGTGTCCAATAATGGTGGAAAATATGGTCGAAAGAGGTCCACATTGAACACTAGGTGCATGCCAAGGAAGGGTGGAGTGTTGAGCTCAAGATAATTGCTACCCACAACCTTGGTGATAGTGTAAGGCCCATAGCAAAGTGGGCAGAGCTTCCGATGGGGCCCTGTGAGATGCTCCTTCTACAAATGTAACCAAAATTTGTCGCCAACCTAAAACCGGTGTGGTACCCTGTGTTGATCATGGCGCTGCTTGTACTTAGCATTGGATTTCTGTAAAATCTCTTAGACCTGTTGGTGGATGTGCTGAATCTGCTCAATGAATCGGGTGGCTTTGTCAATCGAAGACTGATCATGGGAATAGTATTACTATGTGGTGGCAAGAGGAAGTGCAACATCAATGGGTCCCAAGGGTTGGAATCCCAACCCCACCTGAAATGGGCTATGGACGATGGAGCTATGGAGAACCCTATTGTAACTATGCTGAACATAAGGGAGACTCTCATCCCATGTACGTGGATTCTTATATTTGTACATGCGCAGGATGTGCACAATCATCTGATTTACGACCTTTGTTTGGCTGTTTGTTTGGGGGTGGAAAGGAGTGTATTTGGTGAGCTTGGTGTCCAACAGTGACCAAAGACTCGACCAAAATGTGCTAAGAAACCTGCTATCCCGGTTGGATATGATGGTATGTGGTATCCAAAAGTGGACCCACACTCGTTTGAAGAAGAGCTTGGCATTATTTGCTACTATGATATTCTTCTTGTAGGCTGTGAGGATGGCCATCTTCAAAAACCGATCAATGACCACAAATACGCAGTCATTTCCTTGCCTGGTGGACTGAAGGCTCGACATGTAATCCATTGAGATGGATTCCCAAGGCTTCTCGGGAGTAGGAAGAGGGGTGTGTAAGCCTTGCTTCTTGGTGGATGGCTTGGCAATGGCATAGGCAGTGCAAGATCTGATATACTTGTTGGCGTCCTATCGAAGTTTTGGCTAATAAAAATGATTCTGAAGAACGACCACAGTTTTCTCCACGCCAAAATGTCCCGCCATCCGACTGTAGTGGGATTCCCAAATCATCTTTTCATGCTCGCATATAGGAACAAAGAGATGGCCCAGTTGGCATAATAGTCCATCCCGAATGTGAAAATCGGTGACAGTCATGCTTGTACCCAAGAGTTGATAGGTGGTGGCGAAGTCCAGATCTTGCTGATAAAGTTGGGGCCACTCAGATGCTTCATGTCCATAGGAATGGAGCACAGTGGTGAGTGCATACACAGGAGGTCAACTGATGCAGTCAAGGACATGATTTGAGATACCTGTCTTATACTTGATGTTGAGATGGAACTTCTGCAGGTAGGTGGACCACTTCTGATGGCATTCATTCTACAATTTCCCCTATGCCTGTATGAACTGCATAGGCTTGTGATGAGTGTGTATGATCGTCTCCTTTCCCAGAATGTAATGTTTCCATTGACGACAGATTGTACAATGGAATACATTTCCTTGTCATAGGTGGGGTATTTCGGGACAATATCTGAGAGCGTCTCACTATGGTATGCCACCAGATTACCGTGCTGAGTGAGAAGTGCACCCACGACATAGTTAGATGCATCCATCTCAATCTTGAATGGTGGTTGCAGACCGGGCAAGGAGAGTACTGGAGCTGAGAACAAGTGATTCTTCAAATCATTTAATGATCGTTGTTGTTCCTTTACCCAGACGAACTTGGCCCTACCACCCCCCTTGGTCACCTGGTTGAGGGTCCATGCAATATGGGAGAATCCCAACATGAACCGTCGATAGAATTTTTCTAGTCCCAAGAAGCTCCGAAGCTCGGTCGGTGTGGTCGGGGTTGGCCAGTCATGGATGACTTGGATCTTAGCTGGATCAACATGTACCCCATGCTCATCAACAATGTATCCCAAGCATTGGACCTTGTTCATGCCAAAATACCATTTTTCCAAGTTGGCATATAGCTTGTGCTACCACAGAGTGCTCAAAACCTGTTGAATATGCCGCATGTGCTCCTCCCAAGTTCTATTGAAGATGAGGATGTCATACAATTATACCACCACATAGAAGTTGGTGAAGGGTCTCAATACATCATCCATCAACCTCATGAAAGTGGCTGGTGCATTTCTTAAGACAAAGGGCATGAATATCCATTCAAAGAGACCTTCTTTAGACTTGAAAGTTGTCTTCCATACATCAGTTGGTTCGATGGGAACCTGGTGGTAGCCAGAGGTTAGTTCAATCTTGCTAAAGAAAGTTTCCCCCTTGAGTTGGTCAAGAAGGTCATGAATCCTGGGAATGGGGTACCGGTTCCTAACTATGATTTTTTTTAAGTCTATGTAATCAGTGCAAAGTCGCCAAGTCCCGTCCTTCTTCTGCACCAGTACAATCGGGCTTCCGCAAGGGGAGGAGCTGGGTCCGATGTGCCTATTTTGGAGAATATCTTGGATTTGACGCCTGATTTTTTCATTTTCCATCAGTGATATATGATAGACTTGTCCATTAGGTAGAGGTGCGTCAGGGGTTAGATCAATTGGATTATTGACTTTGCAGTGTGTTGGTACCCTTGTAGGTGAGGAGAAGATGTCTCTATATTCTTCCACGATCCTGTCCACTTGCTTCTGCTACAAAGAGAGGCTCTGTGTAGAGGAAATATATGTGGTGACGACCTTCTACTTACTGTGAGCATGGATCACAAAGAAGATGAACTTCCCGGCCTGTGAAATGACCTTATTGCATTGCTTAGCAGAGATTAAAGAAATAGAAATAGGCGACGCTACCTCTAGTATCCTGTAGAATTGTCTACCCAAAGTAATAATAACACTATGGGGTCTAGAATCATACACAACATGATGCTTCCAAAAATATGGTTATCCTAAAAGAACATCACAATTTTCAAGGGGAGAAATATCACACAATACCTCATCTTTGAAAGGCTTGATGCCGTAGGGAAGACGACATTGTTGGATGACACAAAGATCTCTTCCTTGGCAAAGCCAGCCGATGGTGTATGGCTGCAGGTGTGATGTTGTTGGTAGGTCCATCCACTTGATGACCTCTACTGAAATCAAGTTCTTCTGACTACCTCTATTGACAATTAAATGAAGTGAAGCCCCCTTTACCCACATCTGCGAGTGAAAGAGGAGTTCCCCTTCCTCTGGTTCTTCTGGTTCGCTTGGCCAAACTTTGGTGGTAGCGACAATGGAAATGGGTTCAACATTGATAATCCGTTTCCCTCCTTTGGGATTTGATTCAGAATCATAATTGGCCTTTGACTCAGAAGCCTTCATTTCGACCATGAGTGACTGCTTGGAGCGACATTCTTCGATGTTGTGCCAATGGATTTTATGGTACTCACACCATTTTCTCATGTCCTTCTTCGTCTTCTCATTTCCCTTCTTGTGTTCTGGCTTGGACTGGTTGTCCTGAGGGCGTCCATCTCGAATTGGTCCCTTACTGCATGGGTTGGGACCACCTTTTCCCTACTTCGGCTGTGAGGGGTTTGCAAATCCAAACTCTCGCCTTTTCTGCTTAAATTTATGTTTGATCTTGACAGCGTATCTATAAGTCATGCCCAATGAGGCGACGTACAAAAAATCCATTCTTGTTTGAATGTATCTATGCAAACAACCACGGTATTTGAGCACCGGATGATTCTCAGAGTCTTTGATACCCAATTTGGCGTGCAGGGTATGGAAAATATTGGTGAAATATAGTACTGTCTAGTCCCTTTCTTGATGTAGGGTGGTCCATCTGGTGTACTGGTCCTCGTTGCTTCCAACAGGGTAGTACTATTATTTAATGTCATCTCGGAAGGAATCCCATGTAGGGGCCACCACAAACATTGCAGATTCTTCTATGACCCTTTGCTCAGAGTAAGTATCCCACTAGTCTTTAACATGGGGAATGACCTTGAGGAGTGCAAAAGTGATATTTTCCCTATTGAAAAAATTGTGGACCGAAAAATACCCTTCGAACAGATTCAACCATTTATCTTCAACATCCACATCTATTAGTCCTTCAAATAATGGAATATCAAAATTTACTCGTACCTTGAAGGGGGTTACATGGCTGCTTGATGAAGATGCTTCTCTTGTGGGTAGCCATCGAAGGATATGCGTGAAGTTGTCCATCATTTCATTCTTTTTTCGCGCAAGGGCTTCCTCGAGAATTTTTTTAATAGGATCTCCTGCTCCATCATCTTTCTTTTCGTCCCCCATGGGTTGTTGTCGGGCTTGATGCGACCGATCTTGCAATGGCTCGATTGGTTCAAGTCCCAACTTCTTTTACTCAGATCTTGTTGGGGACATGCACAAAGAAAAATAAATGAAGAGTAGACTGCTCTAATATCACTGATCCAGATTTAGGAGTGGAACGAACGGATTAATAGTCTAAATACAATAAACATGAAGATATGAAGAATAAAATAGATATCCAGTGAACAATATCTTCTATTGAATAATGAAATAGGTTGAAACTGTAAAACTGCAGAACTGAAACACTTGCTCGAATGGTGGTAGCTATCTCTGATAAGAGATGTGGCTGCTATGCGCATCTGTCTAAGCAAAATGAATTACAATGAGGCTCTAGAGGCCTTTTTGATATTACTCATAAATGACAAAACCCTGGACATCCAAAAACCTAACCTTAGGAGGTGAAGCGTCAAAAGTCACGTGGGCCCCTATGGGTAAGTTGGTACCTCAACTTCTTGGGGTCGTAACTTTTGCATAGAACCTCCATTTTAGGCGTGTGATAGCCCGTTGGAAATGTCTTTCATAGAACTACACATTTCACCATCAAACTTTGACTCCGTCTACAATTTGACTATGGCGAGCCAAAAAAACATTGTTTAGGCATCCAAAACGGCCTTGGAAGTACAACAAGATGTGCTGACATGAAAACATACAAAATAAGACAGTTGGATTAGGTGAGAGGCCACCAATATCCACTTGGAAGATGTGTAGGGATTCAGACAACCCCAGAAGTGTAGAACCCATAATTACAAAGAAGTATAGAAGAATGTGTTGAATTAAAAATGGACAAGAGGAGCCAGTTGGACTAGGTGGGTGGCCACCAATAGCCAACCGAATCAACTGTCTACAAGAATAAACTCAACCTATCCAACTTTTATTATCCATAGAATTGATGGATAACCTTTCTTAACACACAAAATAGGCTCTATATCCAAGTCGACTTCAACCAACAGTTAGGAAATGCTTCGAGTGAATGAGAAATGTTCCCCACAGATGAGAAAAAATTCCAGTAGAGAGGGAATACACCCAAACTGTGTAAACTCAACAATTCTTAAGAGAAAATATCCCTAGAACAGAGGTAATGCTTCCCAAGAGAGAGCTCGACCTGTCCTTCATCATAAAACTCTTGCTCACTCTCCAAAATGGTGCCCCAACTCACTATGTATTGTTGTTACTGAAGCTCACAATTTTTCAATGTGAAACTCAACCTCCCACAATCAACAACTCGTCCCTATCAACAATTAGAATATGTCGTCCTTTCCACATGACAAATTCAGACAACCATGAGGAATTTGGTCCAACATTAATAGAATAGATTCCCACGACCAATACTTAGTACCCAACCAAGAAATCTCTACTCCCACAATAGTTATTCAATATATATACAAAAGTCGATACATTGGTGTTAATGGTGTGCTTTTCTTTGTGGGTGGGCTATTTTTATTTTTTTGTTTTGTTTGAATAGTCGGCGCTAAATTGGGTGCCATTAGCATCGACTATTGGAAAAAAATGTAATCAATTTGGGGAGCTAAATGGGACGAAAATTGAGCCTAATTTAAAATTCTTCAATGCTTCACCTTCAATCCTCCTTTGCAGGTGATTAAGAGTTGTATAATGGTGGAGTTGAGTGATGCATGTGGGTCTATTTGGGTTGGAAATTGGACATGGCCTAACTTACTTTCCCTTGCTCTATACCTCACGAACTTCTCCAAGCATGAGTGATAGATAGTGTTAGGAATTATGTTGGTAATTAGTTATGTTAGTCAATTAGGAAGAAGGATGGAAACACTGGAGCATTGACATTGAAAAAATGAGTGTTGTGTCTTGTTTGAGCTTAGAAAGGCAAGGAGAGGAGTAGAAAGGTGCGAGAGGGAGATAACAAAAACATAGTGTAGTATAATTGATCATTTGCAAAAATAGGTGAAAATATGAGTTTGAGAGGCCCATTAAAAATAAAAATTGCACTAGGACCACTTACACAGTTGACACGACAAAGCACACACTAAAAATCTAGGAATGGGAGAAAGAGGTTGAAGCATTCATGGGGGTATACCATAGTAAGCACTTGGAGTTTATTGAGTAGTGGTGATATTTGGAATTGTTGGCTGGGAGAATCTTGGCCCATCTAGACCTACCTCTAGAAGTAGTCTCATCCCCGCCTCTTGTGGACTCAATCCCATCAAAGGAACCCTCCCCCTGTGATGTCTCTTCAACCTCGAAGGAATATAAGGACACAATTCACTTCCAAAATTAGCAGAGGTGGCAATCCATCCTTTAAATTTCCAACAAAATATTTAAACAAACGTATCATCATGTCTTCCAATGAATAGAGAATGTTCGAACCAACAAAATGCCTTGAACTCATCGAGAACAATCTTGTTCCAATAACCAAGCCTGGGAATTCAAAAAAGGTATCGGACGCACACAACTGCATAATATTGGTACCGGACGGGCGTAAAAAATGGTATCAAATGCACACATGCATACATGTAAGTACTGGATGAGCGTAACAATCGGTACTAGATGCACACATGCATACAAGCTGGTACCAGATGAGCATAACAAATGGGTACCATATGGCCTCAACAACGAGTACCAGATGACCTCAACAACGAATACCAAACAATCCTAACAAGGAGTACTGGATGATCCCAACAATGAGTACCAGACGATATCAACAACATGAACTATTAGCATGAAGTCTGCTTGAACCATCCAAAGTATTTAGAAAGTTATTTGAACATCAAATATTCAGTCCTAATTATTAATAAATTACTAGAAATTATGATTAAGCATTAGTTACCTCATGGGTACACAAGCATTGCTTAAAGGCATGTTGGTTGAGGAAACTAGGTAGAAGGAGCATCAATATTAGGAAAAATTGGTTAGGATATGGGAAATATAGGGAAATTGGAGGTCACAAAAAGAAGGCTCAACATTTCCCCCATGCCTAAGTCATTGCATGTCCTTATGCAAAACTGTTGAATTAGTCTTCAAAATTTCAAAATTGTTGCTGGTCCTCCACCTTTCTTGAACATTAGCTGCCTGGTTTTAAGATATCCATCCCTGAAGCCTCATCCTTGAGCTCCCTCTTATTGAATCATGTATACTGTACTAGGCGCAGAACTTTGTTCAACTTGCCAGAGACTTCATCATGCTCTCCCTTTGGTATGCAATTATTCTCCTTTAGTTGTGCGTTCTCTTTCTTGATATGCCTATCCAACATTTTATACTCCTTTATTTCTTGCTTCAACCCTGCATTCTATTTTGTAATCTTTTTAACTTTTACTTCCAACTGATGTTTGGTTAGAGAGATGACTGGTTCTTGAACTGATTTCTCTGTTATCTCTTCCCTGGCTTCAAATTCTTTCCTTAAGTCCTTTAGTTTTTCTGTCACTAATTCCTCTGCTTCACTAATAGTCGCTACATACATTTCATCTTGTTCTGGTGAAGTTGGAATGTCCACTGGATCTTCTACAAAAGAAGGGACATGAATAATTGGCCCTTGCTTAACCATACTCTGAGTGGTTCTTCGTCCTGGACCTGGGACTTCCTCGGGTGTGCTCATAGGAACAATAATTTCTTATTTAAACAATCTCCTCCTCTTCATTTTAGGCTCAGAACTGGGTACTAGACTTTTCTTGTCCCATGCCTTCTTCACTTTTCCTCTAGAGGCCTTAGGTGGGGAGACTGGCATTTGTTATGTTTTTGCACTCCTTGTATTTCTATTAGAGGGATTGGATGTAGGGGCTGGAACTTGTTCATCTGGTGTACTCCTAGTCTTCCTGCTAAAGGGCTTGGATGTAGGGACTGGAACTTGTTCCTCTGGTGTACTCCTGGTCTTCCTGCTAGAGGATTGTGCTATAGTACTACCTTCATTGTCTCTGCATTTTTTCTTGCGTTTCACTCTCAATTCAAGAGCCTTTTCTACTTCTCCACCTTTTTCTTTAGGCATTTTAACAAACACTTCTGCAGTATTCTCTACAAATTCCCAAACCTGTTCCTGAGGTATTTCAAGAACTCCTTCTAGAATAATTTATGTAATTTCCCCAGCCTACTCATGAGATACTTCAACAATTATCTTGTGGACAATGTCTACAACTTTCCCATCATCATTCCCAGACCTTTGTTTCTTCTTCCTTTTCGTACTGATTTGAGTTTTACTTTTTGTGGGCAAGTTTGGTTGAATGTTCTTCATATTGGATGATTGTACCACCACTGGTGCAAGATGTTCTTCTAAAACTGTTGTCTTCTCTTTGTTCAATTTAATTACAGATTGCGGTGAGGTAGAGCCAACAAGATCCATTGTTTTACTAAATTCATGTCCTTTCTTCCTATTATCTCCCTTCTTTCTATTTGATCCTTTACTATGTTCCCCTGTTAAACTCCCTTCTACAGACTTAGAAGTCTCGTGAGCAAAGTTTTCTGTTAGGAATTTCTTCCAACTAATGTCCCGTTTTCTCAATTCATGGACAACCAAGAGTTTCATCAGCCCAGGGTGATAAAGATTGGTTTCAGGTTTCTTAGATGCAGACTTAACACCCCTCACCATCTTGTTTAGACTCATCCACATGAAATGAGGAAAGTATATGTGTGGGACTCCTTCAAAATTCAATAAAATCCTTAAATGATAAAGAAAGGTTACTGCATACCTCCCTTCGCAAGTTAAAAATTTCTGCAATATTCCTCTTTGATCCAGCCTCTGGAGATACATTTCATCTTATCTGGGTCCAGGTGCTCGGGTTTCAATAATTTTTGATATTTGCCTCTGTCCACAATGATGCCTTTGAAATACTTCTCTCCAGTGGAAGGTAACCTAGTCACCTCGGCTATGGTAGCTTCAATAATTATTAGTTTCAAGTCCCCCAACTGGACACTCTCCCCATCATAACTTTGGACGAAGGCACGAGATACTCCATCATGATGTCCTCTAAATTTTTCCAAGAAGGGAACCCAACCAACCTTTTCAAAAATTTCTTTGCAAGCTTGATACTCCTCCATTTCTCTGTACATATGAAACATTGGTTCATGCCTATCAACCCCCATGTCAGTTTAAAGACGGGTTTTAAAACAAGTATGGGAAACAAAACTTAGGCATGGGTTTGGTACTGGATGTAACACTACAAGAACAAGGTGATGGTCACAGAGTAACGAGATAATAGGAATAGATCAAGTGGTGTATAACAAAAAAATGGTTAATTAACGCTCATATGGATGGCGAAGCCATCCAGAAGAGTGTATATAATGAAATCGATAGGACAACGGTTAATTCTTTGAAATGATAACGAGGTAAGGAAGAAGTCAGAAATCATGCTTCAAGATCGTGTTCATGGATAAGGTGACGATCATACCCACAAGTAGCGTCACATCCCTTTCTTACCAGTTTCCGCAATGATTACAATGAATGTGGGTGATGTGACCAAAACTCATAATTATGTAGCATTCAAAGTCATAAGTTTAAAAAACATGAGTTCATAGGAAGTGGTATAATCATAGTTTTTTCATCATACAGACGATAATTTTTGACAAGATATGCCAAACTGGATGATCACCTTATGAAGAGAGTCATGTACATTATCATTTATTTCGAAACTAGGGGAACCATGAAGAACTTCAGAAAATAATGATATGGAGGTTTAGTGGTTCAAAATAACAATGGAGTATGAGGGTAACCATATGTAAAATGCAAAACTCATGTGATTTTTAATAAAAAGGAATAAACATTGAGTCCATAACTCTATATTACCTTGGAATGCATTCAAACCATTGAAGCTATATCAAATGTAGAGCAATGTTACTAAAATCCTCTTCATCAATATCAGAGCACAAATTTAGTACTAGATCACCACAACACTATCGTTTTAGTACCAGACTAGTATAAAGGATTTATTTCAGTACCAGACTGATGCAAAGAGATTTGTTAGTACCTGATCAACACAGAGAATTTTCAGTACCGGATCAACACAAATAATTTTCAGTACCGGATCAATACAGAGAATTTTTAGTACCGGATCATCAAAGAGAGGATTTTTAGTACCGGACTACCACAAAGAATCAGTTTAGTACCAGATGAACACAAAGAGGGTTTTTTTAGTACATGGAATCTTGTAGGTTTGTTCTTCATGTCTAAACATGTTCTGTGGGTCTAGTTGAAGTAGAGGTGGAAAATTGGAATGAAATTTTGAAAATGCAGTGGAAGTATCACAAAATGAGGCAAAAGATCCAATGATTGGGCTCCAAGATCTGTATCAAGAAGGAAACTGTAGCTGGGCATCCTCCTTTATAGGTGCAAAACCTCCTCTTTTTGGAACCAAACAAACCACT
>ML781229.1:63088-84835 GCA_009831015.1 Picea engelmannii
TGGGGGTTTTGCTGTACAAACCCTTGGGAGAAAATCAGTGGTGAAATATCCACTCACCTTGTTCCACAGCTTGGTCTCGGGGATGAAAGACTCCTCCACACCATTCTAGTACCAGAGCCAGTTTATCGAGAGAGGTTCGATCCAGCTTATCCTGAGGGCCTAGGGCCATTCCGACAGTTGGGTTTTGTTGGCAGGGGCAGGACCATCAGTTTGAGGGATTTTCTGGAGGGTTATCATCATTCTACATTTGTCTGCAGATTGGGACGTCTTGGAGCCATAGGGTGCGTCCTGTAATTCAGTAAAACTCAGATCTAGGGAGATCTGCTTGAGATCTGAGTCCGAAAATTCTCCCACAGGATTCTCATAGCCCGATCTATATTCTTGGAGAGTTTCATAGCATTTGGAGGCCTCCTTGATCAGGGCCAAACCAAATAGGGTTTCAGTCATCCAGTGGGGCACCCCATTCAGTGGGACATTCAGATCTACGGAGATTGAGAGGGAGCTTGGAGATTCAGGCACCTGGGTTATTATTACCATCGTCCGATCTATATTCTTGGAGAGTTTCAGAGAATTTGGAGGCCACCTTCATCAGGGCCGAACCAGCTAGGGTTTCAGTCATCTAGTGGGGCACCCCATTCAGTGGGACATTCAGATCTACGGAGATTGAGAGGGAGCTTGGAGATTCAGGCACCTGGGTTATTATTACCATCGCCCAATCTATATTCTTGGTGAGTTTCAGAGCATTTGGAGGCCACCTTCATCAGGGCCGAACCAGCTAGGGTTTCAGTCATCCAGTGGGGCACCCCATTCAATGGGAAATTCAGATCTACGGAGATTGAGAGGGATCTTGGAGATTCAGGCACCTGGGTTATTCTTACCATCACCCGATCTATCAATTGGCATATTTCTTAGGGTGATTGGACACTTTTGGCAGCAGGGCCGAGTTATTGAGGGTTTCAGCCTTCTATTGGAGCATGGCATTCTTCAGCTGGAGAGTTTGGCAGTCAGATCTGTTGTATTGATCTTCATCTCTTATTCAGCCTTTGGAGGTATTATTTTGTATTAGTGGGAGCATTTTGTAGCAACTCATATCTATTGCTTGTACGACCATTTGAGGTTTATGCCAGATCGACCATCTATTGTATTGATCTTACATTGCTCATAATAAAAAGGTCAGATCTTTTCTTGTGCTTCTACATCTTGAATATATTGTGATCTCCATGTGTTGATGAATCTTGTATGCACTTAATAACTCAATAAATTAGTAGTAGTTAGTGATTCCAAGAAATAATTTGGCTTGGGATCATTACAACCCCTATCCACTTAACCCCCAATATCTCAACTAATTAACTATTTAGGCACATCCGACACTAAACCCCATTCACTACTCATCGTGCGACATTGGTGGATGACATTGGTGATGGGAGTCTTGGAAGACGTTCCATGACATTTCAAGAGAGTTTCGACAAGAATTCCGTAGATGTGAATGACAGATGATGAAAATGAGACTACATGATGAACGTTGATGCAAACATGGACGATCTCAAAGATTATGTGGGGACATCAGGTATCCTTGAGTCTTGACACCCTCACATACCGTCAAGGCACGTGTCTAGTCTAACCATGTCAAATTTCAACATTGGCCCCATTCACTGCTCATCACGTGACATCATTGGATGACATTGGTGATTGGCGTGTTGGAAGAGGTTCCATGAAATTTCAAGAGAGTTTCAACAAAGCCTGACCCTAACCCCTGATCCATTGACCCTTAAAGCCTTAAGCCATAATCCCTCATTAACCCTTAAGCTCTCAACCTTAGTTAATCACTAATCCCGTAACAAAAATCCCTAAATCCCCTAACCCCTAAGTGATCCGGATTTATGTAGGAACATAATGAAACACATAAATACAAATAAACGTAGAGATGCAGTGGAAATAAGACTTCATTTCATTAATAACAAATGACTAAAATATGTTTATAGACATAATGGAAATCAACTAGCTAGGGCGTTGGTAGCTTATCTCTGAGAAGAGATGTGGCGGCTACTGGCCTCTGAACTGTGTTACGATGAGGCTCGAAGGTCTATTATTATTGAGAAACAATGGAAAACCCTAAACATCCAAATACCTAACCCTAGGAGTTGAAACGCCAAGACTATGGGCCCCGTTTGGGTAAGTTGGTACATCAACTTCCTGGGGGCGTAACTTCGGCATACGATCTCCGTTTGACGCGTTCCATACCTCGTTAGAAAAATCTATCCGAGGACTACAAATTTTGGTTGAGAAACATTCTATAATGCACGTTTCTCCCCATTTTCCCAAAAAAATGTTGTTTAAGGCCTCAAAACGACTCTGGAAGTTCAGGACCCCAAAAACTGCAAAAAATAGTAAACTGTGCAGAAAATGAAAAACTGAAAGAAGAAATGGTGGGGGTCCAAGTGGAATAGGTGGGTGGCCACCAATATCCACCTGGATCATTCCTCCCCCCTTAGGAAGCAATGGTCCCCATTGCGTTGAGTTCCTCCATGAGATGAGGAAACTTCTGCTGAACTTGGTCCCTGGTGAGCCACTTGCCTTGGTGAAGGAGTTGGCCTGCTTTGACAACTCGATATAGCAGTATCCTTTGTTTTCGGGTGTGCTTGATCTGTGTATCCATAATTTGATCAGTTCTGGCTTGTTCCATGCAGTCTGGATTTAACTCTGTTGGTGTGAGTTGTTCTGCCATGTCAGATGTATCTAGTAGAGGTGGAAAGTAGGGCCGAAGGCAGTCCACATTGAACACTGGGTGCAGACCAAGGAATGGTGGAATGCTGAGCTCAAAGGAATTTTCCCCTACAACCTTGGTGAGGGTGTACGGCCCATATCGGAGTGGACGAAGCTTGCAGTGGGGTCCAGCAAGGCGCTCCTTTTGCAAATGCAACCACACTTTGTCGCCCATCTGGAAGTTGTGTGGAACCCGATGTTGATCATTTAGCTGCTTGTACTTAACATTGGCTTTGTCCAAGATGTCATGAACCTATTGGTGGATGTGTTGAATGTGCTCAATGAAGTTGTTTGCCTTGTCAGCCTTAGACTGGACATGAGTTGAATCTTCCTGAGTAGCCAAAAATGGCATGGCTATGTTAATGGGACATAGTGGCTGGAATCCCAAGCCCACTTGAAAGGGGTTGTGGCTGGTTGAGCTATGGAGAGCTCAGTTGTAGTTGTGTTGTACATAGGGGAGGATCTCATCCCATGTGCATGGATGCTTTGAATTGTACATGTGCAGAATGTGTACAATCATCCGGTTAACAACCTCTATCTGGCCATCAGTTTGCAGATGGAAAGCTGTGGACTTGGTGAGCTTGGTGTCCAGGATCGACCAGAGGCTAGACCAAAATGTACTGAGGAACCTACTATCCCAATCTGAGATGATAGAATGTGGGATCCCAAAGTGTACCCACACTCGTTCAAAGAAGAGTTTAGCAGTGGCTTCTGCTGTGATATTCTTCTTGCAGGCCATCATAATGGACATCTTTGAGAATCGGTCGACGACCAAAAAAACATAGTCATTACCATACTTAGTAGAAGGAAGGCCCAACATGTAATCCATAGAGATGGATTCCCAAGGTTGACTGGGGGTAGGAAGCAGAGTATAGAGGCCTTGCTTTTTGATGGTCGGTTTGGTAATGGTGCAAGCAGTGCAGGACTTGATGTACTTCCTAACATCTTGTCGAAGGTTCGGCCAATAGAAATACTTTTGCAGTACTTCCATGGTTTTATCGACCCCAAAATGCCCAACGACCCAACTGTAGTGCGCCTCCCAAATCATCTTGTCATGCTCCCTTGAAGGAACACAAAGGTGTCCTAGGTGACAAAGCAGGGCATCCTGGAGGTGAAAATTGGGAACTTGCTTACCCTCCAAGAGTGTTGTATGTGTGGCCGAATTCTGGATCACTTGTGTAGAGAAGCGACCAATCAGAAGTCTCGTGCCCACAAGAGTTGAGCACAGTGGTTAGTGAAACAATCGGTGGTTGACTGAGGCAGTCTGCAACATTATTGGTGCTGCCTTTTTTGTAATTAATGTTCAAATGAAACTGTTGCAGGTATGTGGACCACTTCTGATGGCGATCATTCTGCAACTTCCCTTGTGTCTGTATGAACTGCAGGGGTCGGTGGTCTGTGTGGATGACCGTTTCCTTTCCCAAAATGTAATGCTTCCATTACTGACAAGCCTGTACAATGGAATACATTTCTTTGTCATAAGTCAGAAAGTGTCTCATTGTGATATGCCACTGGATGCCCATGTTGAGTAAGGACTGCCCTAATAGCATAGTCAGAGGCATCTATCTCGATCTCAAATGGTTGTTGAAAGTATGGTAATGTGAGCACTGGTGTAGAGCAGAGGCGATGCTTCAACTCCCCGAACGCCTTCTATTGAGATTCAGACCAAAAGAATTTTTCTTTAGCTCCTCCCTTGGTGACTTGACTCAAGGGCCAAGTGATATGAGAGAATCCCGACACAAACCCGCGATAGAAATTGACAAGACCTAAAAAGTTGTAGAGCTCTGTTAGGGTGGTTGGGGCTGGCCAATCCCGAATGACTTGGATCTTTGTTGGATCCACATGCAACCCCCTCTCATCAATGATGTATCCCATATACTAAACCTGGGTCATACCAAAAGTGTATTTCTCCAAATTGGCACACAACTTGTGTTGCCGTAGTATTTGGAGGACCCGTCGGATGTGGTGGAGGTGCTCTTCCCAAGTCTGGCTAAAGATCAGAATGTCATCCAAGTACACCACTACAAATGAGTTGATGAATGGCCGTAGGATGTCGTCCATTAGCCTCATGAAGGTTGCAAGGGCATTCATCAACCCGAAAGGCATGATCAACCATTCGAAAAGGCCCTCCTTGGATTTGAATGTAGTCTTCCACACATCAGAGGGTTTGATTGGTGCTTGGTGATACCTAGACTTCAAGTCGATCTTGCTGAAATATTTCACCCCCTTGAGTTGGTCCAGAAGGTCATCAATCCATGGGATCGGGTACCTATTCCAGACAGTGATCTTGTTCAGTGCCCGATAGTCAATGTAGAGTCTCCAAGTCCCATCCTTCTTCTGCACCAACATGATCGGGATCCCACAGGGTGATGGACTCGGCCGAATGTGACCTTTTTGCAACAGCTCCTGAATCTGCCTCTTGATTTCATCATTCTCTAGAATAGAGCGCCGATATATGGGTCCATTGGGCAGCGATGCACCTGGGGTCAGATCGATGGGGTGCTTGACCTAGCAGTGTAGAGGCACCCTTGTGGGGGAGGTGAAGATGTCCTTGTACTCCTCCACGACCTTATCCATCTATTGTTTTCGTGCAGCGGGGCCCTATCTGGAGGTCATGGCCACAGTCTTCCTCTTTCCCTGAGGGTAGATCATCAGGAAAACAAATTTCCTGGTTTTGGAAATGAGCTTACTGCATTGTTTTGTAGTAACCAAAGAGATGGTGGTAGGCAGTTCTATCTCCGATTTCCCAAAGTGAAAATAACAATACGAGGCCTGGAATCATACACAACATGTCGTTTCCACAAGTACGGTTGGCCTAATAATACATCAGAAACATCAAGAGGAGCAATATCACATAATACCTCACCCGTGAAGGGCTTGATGTTGTAGGGAAGGCGACATTGTTGACTGACGCGGAGGTATCGTACTTGGTGCAACCACCCGATGGTGTATGGTTGTGGGTGTGCTGTGTTCGGCAAGCCCAACTACTTCTTGAAATCTACCGAGATGAGGTTCTTTTGGCTCCCACTGTCAACAATGAACTGCAATAAGGAACCCTTTACCCACATCTTGGAATGGAAGAGACGTTGCTCCTCCTCTGGATCTTTTGGTTCCTCCTTCTGGATATTCGTGGTTGCAACTGTGGCGTTGGGATCCACATCGATAATTTTCTCCCCCTATCATTCCCCTTGTCAGGTTCTAATTCAAAGTCAAAGCATGCATCCGATTCATAAGCCTTCAACTTGGCTACCAATGACTTCTTGACCCGACACTCACTTGTGTTGTGAGTGGAGCTCTTATGGAACTCACCCCACTTCCTTGTGTCCTTTTTTGGATTCGTGGTGTTGTTCTTTGCTTGTGGATTTGGCGGGTTGTCCTGGGCTGCCCTGCCTTGGCTTGGTCCTTTGTTCTATGGTTTGGGGGTACCTTTCCCTTGCTTCTGATTTGCAGACCCAAAGTCTTGCTTCTTTTGTTTGAAATTATGCTCAATCTTGGCAGCATATCGGTATGCCACACCAAGCGAGGAGATGTCGAGGAACTCCATTTCCTCATGAATGTATATGTGCAGACAACTGCAATACTTTAACACCAAATTTTTCTCTGAATCTTTGATACCCAACTTTGTGCACAGGGTATGAAACAATTTCGTCATCTCATGCACATCTTGGTCCCTTTGCTGCCGTAGCGTAGTCCATTGTATGTATTTGTCCTCATAGCTCCCCACGGGATAATATTGTTCCTTGATGGCGTCTCGGAAAGAATTCCAAGTGGGTGCGACCGAGAACAGAGAGGGTTCTCCCTTGCCCTGTTGCTCCGAGTAGGTTTCCCACTAGTCCTTGACATGGGGGGTGGCTTTGAGGAGTGAAAAAATAATCTTTTCTCGGTCGGAAAAGTCATGAACTGAGAAATATACTTCTAACAGATTCAACCATTTATCGACATATGCATCTATTTGGCCCTCAAATACGGGAATGTCAAAGTTTACTTGTACCTTAAAAGGAGTGGTGCCTCCAGAGTGGCTGTTGGATGTCGATGCACCGCCAGTGGGAATCCGTTGAAGAATCTGGGCAAAGTTGTCCGTCATCACAGTCCTTTGTTTCTCGAGGGCCTCCTCGAGCAACATTTTGATAGGATCTCCTGCTCCCTCATCTTTCTTTTCTTTCCCCATGGGTGGTCATCGGGATTTGCGAGGCTAATCTTGCAAAGGTTCAACCAGATCGAGCCCCGACTCCTTATACCCCGACCTCGTTGGGGACATGCAAAGAAGGATTGAGAATGAGCAGATCGCTCTGATACCACTGATCCAGATTTATGTATGAACACAATGAAACACATAAATACACATAAACGCATAGATGCAACGGAAATAAGACTTCATTTCATTAATAACAAATGACTGAAATATGTTTACAGACAGAATGGAAATCAACTAGCTAGGGCGCTCGTAGATTATCTTTGAGAAGAGATGTGGCGACTACTAGCCTCTGAAATGTGTTACAATGAGGCTCGAAGGCCTATTATTATTGAGAAACAGTAGAAAACCCTAAATATCCAAAGACCTAACCCTAGGAGATGAAACGCCAAGACTATGGGCCCTGTTTGGGTAAGTTGGTACATCAACTTCCCGGGGACGTAACTTTGGCATACGATCTCCGTTTGACGCGTTCCATACCTCGTTAGAAATATCTATCCGAGGACTACAAATTTTGTGTGAGAAACATGATCCACAATCCATGTTGCTTCCTGTTTTCCAAAAAAACGTCGTTTAAGGCCTCAAAATGACTCCAGAAGTTCAGGACCCGAAAAAATGCTAAAAATAGTAAACTGTGCAGAAACTGAAAAACTGAAAGAAGCAATGGTGGGGGTCCAAGTGGAATAGGTGGGTGGCCACCAATATCCACCTAAATCACTAAGCCATCAACTCTTAAACACTTAACACTAATCCCTTAATCCACAAACCCGTATTCCCTAAGCACTTAAACATTAATCCCCTAGCCCATAATCCGTAAGCCATTAACCATTAAACTATCTAACCCATAAGCACCAAATCCCTTAGCTCTTGACCCTTAATCCCTTAAACCCTAACCCCTAATCCATTAACCCTTAATCCCTGTACCCCAAATCCCCAAATCCCATAATCCTCAAAGCCCCTATCCATTAACCCCCAACACCTCAACTAATTAACTATTTAGGCTAATCTGGCTACATACGACGCTACTTCTGGTGCAATTTTTGGCGCTAACTAGGGTGCTAAATTAGATGCTAAAAGGGGTGCTATTTCTGGTGCTAAATGGGGTGTAATTTTCGATGCTAAATGGGGCACAATTTCCGGCGTTAAATGGGGCACAATTTCCGACGCTATTAGTGCCTAATTTAGCACCTAAATTTTGTGGTCGACGCAAAAAATGCCATAAATATCTCCATCCCGATAAATAGCGTCGACATTTTCAAACAATTGAAGAAAAATACACTAAAACCAACTTTGGAAGCAAAAAAGGGAGTAAATCACATGGATTTGTTGTTTTGTATCCATCTTGCTTGTGTTCAAAATATTTCCATTACTAGGTCCTTGTTTTAGTTTTGGGTTTTTGATCCCGTATTAACATTGGAGTGTGCTTGGTAGCATCACTACCAATATCATACAACCCTTAGCTTGTTGTTTGTTGGTTTGATTAGCATTTTTTTATTCTTCATTAGATTAAGAAAAACTTACATTTCAAGGGGAAACAAAAGCCAAAAAATATGTGCTAGGCTAAAGCTTTCGAGTGCTTTAAAAATATTGCATTAGTGAGATTAGTGTTTGAGAATCTTGTTCATTTCTTTGGCTCGTCTTGCATGGTTATTGGATGAATGTGAGGTTGTTTTTTTATTGTAAGTTTGAAAAACAAAATATCTCTTCCCTTCCTTAGATAAAGTTCATTCAACATAAAAGTTTCATCTCTTGCATGCATACTTTTTATTCTTTGGATTGGAAAAGAGTCAAAACATCATCGAAGTTGCATCCACTCCCTTGAGTAATCAACAACCATATGGAAAAAGAACGCTTAATCTAAAAATTATAAGATTCTTTTTCTTCATAGTAAATCAACATTAGATAGGATTTAGAGCCTTGGTGTAAGATTGAAGAGTGAACTCTCTAAGACCACCTAAACTAAACCTAGAAGTTACTAGTGAGAGCATAACCCATTGTCACAACGTGTGTGTCGGGAAGCGCCTCTAACACAAAATTTAAGCATGAGGTCACATTGGGGAAAGTAGAGTGATATCCTCTCTCTAATTTTCTTGGTGTTTTCTAGACTACTTGCATTACTAGGTGTATGGGGGTTTCATAAGTGCCACACCTCTCCACAATGTAGCATTCTTGAAGGTTCAGGATTATTTTTCTTGCTCATATGTGTGGTGTGACCTTCAACTGTTCACACGGTCACTGATTGTGAGGTGGTAACCATATTGGCCTTTCCTAGGTATAAATAGAGGTGACTATGGGTGGGAGGTACCTGTAGTACCTAGGACAGACGTCAAACCTATGTTTTAGTTCCCTCTGAGGGTGCCCACCTTAACAAATGGTACTTGCACTCATAAGGGATGTTATGTGTGGGTTGTCATGACTATTACTTACACCTTCACTAGCCAAGCTTTTGGGAACTTGACATCCCTAGAGGGTTGGTTTTCAGAAGGCACCTTGATCCATTGGTTTTCCTGTTTGTAGCCTATAGTTTTTAGGGGTGTGATATTTAGTCTTGTGTCTAAGTCGGACATAGGTTTATTGTTGTCTTTGTTTTAACACACTTTATTCAATGTTATCGCACAAGTTGTAGGTTGGGAAAATCCTAACCCAACCACCAAAATGAAGACAACTAAGAGAGCACCTACCCACTGTCACCTTAGGCAGGTGTTCCTGTCACTTTAGAGGTGAAGTGGTCACCTCAAGTGGGGAATCCTGATGTCCCTAGGGGGAAATGAGATGGAAAGTGAGATGTATGAATGGAAGCCCCTATAGGTCAAGTTACTAGATGGAATAAGTCTTAAGAATGAGTCTTGAGAAAGGTTTAAGGTTTCCAAGTCCTTGGGTATCTGTTTGAGTGTTTGTACTTTCCCGAGACAAAATAAAACCAACTGTGCGCAGTATATATTAGCTAGACAACCAAGTTAATCTTGGTGTCCCTAATTGAAGAAGTAAACAAAGATGTATATCAGAAATGGAATCACGTAATTACTACAAATTAAACCAATTAAAGCATCAAATATTAGTTGAGTTATAAAGCATAAAACATGTAGATAAATTATCAACACTTTAGCACAACTTTAGTGGTATTTAGATGGTTGTAAAAATAATTTTTCAGAACATATTTATGACAGCCAAATGGATGTAGCAGTGTTTTTCTACAACAACAACTTTTACCCCAAGAAATCAGCCAAAAGATTTCCCAACAATCGCTAACATCAAGTAGATTAATAATAGCAACTTTCCAACTAATTCCAATGGTAAAAGAGTGAGAAATTGATCTTGAAAAAGAGAGTTTGCTGCATTCCTAATGGCTGTAGCATAAATTTATAACAACAATAAGAAACACTTAACCAATTTGAACAAGTTGATTTTCGTGTTTTCGTGTTTTCGTGGAAATATAAATCCTATAACATCAAGGAAAGAAAGCAATTTGAACAAGTTGATTTTCGTGTTTTGACGTATCCCAATGCAACAATTTTATTTCTTCAATGCAAATTAAAAATGATTAGTACCTTATTATTGGGTTGTGGGGTCAAATAATGTGAATACTAGACTAAGTCCTTGGGGGTGTAAATACTCTTACCCCCCAAGGCAATCTAGGTCCACTAAGAAATGTTAAGAGGGTGTAAGCACTTTTACTTCTCTTAGAAAAAACCTATGCAACAATATGACCTTGGATGTAAGAGCTTGATCCACAAAGAACCTAGGGGTGTAAGACCTTTTACTCTCTAGGGTTTGTGAAATAAAAAAAGGTGAACTTGGAGGGTATACGTCCTTGTAGTTCTCCAAGAAACCTTGTAATTAATGACCTTTCACAAGAAAACAAATGAAATCTTGGGGAGGGTGTATGCCCTTATACTCCTCCAAGGGTTCATCCACTAACAATTATATAAGAAGCAAGAATTTTATACAACAAGTGCAGAATTTACATACCAATTCCAAATAAATGCAAGATCAAACCCTAAGTGACCAAGAAAATTCCATCAACAAGCATTAGAAAAAGCCTCCAAGTGTAGCGCACCACTTTTATCCATCAATAGCAAGAGAAAACCATGACAAAATGAAAAAGAGAGAGAAAATATCCTAGGGTATCGAAAATTTTAGCCAAGTATCCTTCTCCACAAGGGAGAGCTATGTGTTGAAATGAGATTCACATGATCCTATTTATATAAAAGTCTTAAAACATAGTTTGTCCACTTAGAAAGCGTAAAACATAGGATAAGGGGTCAACAACCCTTATCTTACCCCATGAACCAAATAATAATATTTAATTTTCACTTTAACATAATAGAAACCCTAAAAATAAGATAATGTCACCCCTTTAGGAAATGTTTTGACACTTTGAACAAGTCGTTGGAGAAGAAAATGGAGGTCATTGGGGCTCCTTGAATGTCCTCATCATGTGCTAGGGTCAATCTATGTCTCCTCTGGTCAAAAACATGCCAAGTGTCAATGTGAAATAACTCCATCACCATCAAACCCCCTGAAGCATGACATCAAGCCTCAAAAGGTGACGTTTTGCCTCTCCTAGAAAAGGTGTTTGGGTAATAGGGGTTGGGAAAAGTCCTCCATGATGCCACGTAAGCCTTCAAAGGCATGTCTATGTGATCCAGAGTGCAGGAGTAGAACATCTAACCCGTGGGATTGTTTCCTCATGGAAGCCCAAGCTAGGCTTATTCTCCCAAAACTGGCCACCAAGCAAGGTCTTGCAAAACAAAAGGGTACGTTTTCCAAAGATATCAAGTCAAAGATATCATGACAAGTGTAAACCACATTCAAAACCTAAGGCACCTAAACATGTGCATCAAAACTACCTCATAAAATTAAACAAATGCTCAAAGATCCTATACACTTGACCAAGTTTAAGTATGGGAGGGGTGTCATAAAAGTTCTATTGGGTAGACCAAAACCCTCAAGTAGGGGATGCTCCCAAGGATGGCCTTTCAAGGTTATGTAATGGGTGATGAGGTGGAAAAGGATTTAGAATTCATATGTCAATGAGTTTCATGACATACAAGGGCTCATATTATCTCATTTATGGGTGCCTTTGTAGAGGGTGTGTGGTGTTATCACTCCAGGAAACTCTCCTAGGTTGTATCTTAGAGATGCATGGTAAATTAACTAATATTTAATGTTTCTCTCAATGGATCAAGTCAGATGATTAAATTAGACCTCACTCACTCAAGACATGCATAAACTCAACCAAATAGACAAGGCTTCTAACTATCATTGTTCAGAGGGTTTGTAATATAGGTGAATAAATGGAGAATTCTCACTATGCTCGCAGATTCATATATAAAGCACTCACATATGAATGACTAATCATAACAAGGAAATGATACTTGCAATTCAACTTATCAACATAGAGATAGGATAAAAACTATCTGGTATTAGATAAATAGAATAAACATGAATTAAACATCCAAGCACAAGTATAGAACATAAATGAAAATGTAGATCTGAACATGTAATTGCAAAAGAGCTTGTATTAATTTGACAAGAACATGAGAAGCTTCAGTACAAGTGTGTCTAAGAGTCCCTAAAGTTGAACCGTTTTCTCTTCATCCCTGATTGACTTTATAGCCTTTACAATATTTAAATGAGATCCTATGAAGAAGGATTGAGAATACTAAAGATAACATAATATAAAACTAATCCCAAAATAATAGGAACAATTCCTATATAAAGGGATTCAAACCATATCAGATACTAAGTCTTTGACAGCTGCTCCCGTATGCTGGATGATGACTATGCCTTCTAGAAACTTCAATTGACATCTGGAAGATAATGGTCTAATCCTGGAAATCTCCTTTTAACCACTTATAATATCTTTGATCAAAAATAGGAAAACTCCTTTGTCTTCTTGCCTCGACATCTGTCTCAAAAGACTGGAATAGAACACTAAAACAACTCCCTTTAATTATTATTTAACATTAGAAACATCCTCGTGGTGTTTGGATCAACAAAAGTCGGATCTGTGTAAAAATATGCTTATCTGCCCTGCTCAGTGTTTTCGGTGGCTTGTGAGCTAAAATTCAGACATGTAAGCCACCGAAAGCTCTGCTTTCAGTAGCTAAGGACAACTGTACAAACAGAAATAGCCACCGAAAAGGAAAGCTTTAATGGACTTCTCAAAGCTCTGTCTAACTTTCTTTTCAGGTCTAGAACAACTGATGTATGAAGCTTCTTTCTACGAGAAGGCTCATAACCATAGAGAGCTTTGTATGTTGAAAACACACTCTGCACCTGTTAGGTTTTCCCTCAAAGTATGGGGTTGCAGGCCTTCATAATGAATTATACATGGCTTCTTGAATGCCACTTTACTTGAGCTTTAACCATATATTACATGATTGTCCCAAGTCCTAAGCATGTTTGTAGAAGACAACCCTTCTTATTGATTGTTACAACACATCTGTGTTTTTGTCATGCTCTGACTCCATGATATACTTCATTTGCTTATATTGCCAATCAGACTCTGGAAAAGTCTCAGATAGAGTTTGTCTACAATAGACATACTTAAACAAGTCATTGCATTGACTGCCAATAGTGAGCAAATCAGTGAGACCGTTGTGTTCATCAGTGAGCCTTAGGATCCTGATTCCCTTCTTGCAAGATTTTGTTGTCTTGTTCTAATTGATCCTGTATATTGTAAGTTAAATCCAATTTCCCAAACTTCAATTTGGAATGAAGTTACACATCAACAATTTCTCATCGGTTGCCCAATAATATGCTGGAAGTTTTACTATGAATTATCACAAACAATAATACACGGGCATTATAAAATAAAGACAATAACAATGCAAGAAAGCGTTCATTCAAACAAGGTTGTGTCATCAGCTGAGATATTAGGCAATACCATTCTCTTCACCTACAACAGCCAGGATAAAATGTAACCTCTTTGATCCACACGAGGAGAAAATTGAAAACCTTGTAGAGGCAATGCTATCATCACCATTTAAATCTTCCATATCTGTCTTTTGTTCGCCATATGAATTAACAAAGGGGCGATCTGCAAATCCTTTGTGGGAAAATTACACCTGTACAGTGTTGAGACTCATCGTGGCACCTCGGCACATGGCACTTGGATCATCATTTGATTTAGCTGGCGCAGAATCCTATAATTTTGAGCACTTGTACATTGATTTGGTAGTTTGATGGCTCAGTGCATGGTATTCCATATGAAAAGGTTTTATTTTTATTTATTTTCTCAAATGCTAGAAATCCCATATGCATGAGATTTCAAAGGTTAAAAACTTTTATGTGCATTGGAGCATACATTCCTATTTCGGTAAGAGAATAAAATACAGAGCTCGACACTTGTGCTTGGCTTATGTGTTGACTTGAATTTGATTCATGAATTGGCATATGAATTAACTAGTGGCTTTGGTATATGAGCAGTAGTTTAGTTGATAAGGTAGCCTTAGGATTAGAACACGTGCGCACACCCCTTTTGTATTTTTTATTTGAAAATCCTAAAACATAGATTAGGGTTAACAAATATAACCATTGTTCATATTTTGTATATTGCAGGTCAAGAGTGAAAAACCAAAGGATGCTGAGAAAAAGAAATCAATAGGAGTTGGACAAAGCTTGACAGAGGATTTGGGGGGGTTAAGATTATCAAAGAAGACTTTGAGATGGGAAAATCTAGCACAAATTGAATAAAGGTGTTCAAAATTTAATAGTACATTTTGAGCGCTAACATCTGGCTCAAACTGGGATGGAGACCTATCTGTGAGGTTTCCAAGAACCTAGTAGTTTCAGTCGCCTTTACCATTGGGCATGGAGTCATTTGGCCCTTACAATTTATCTCTTCAAACCTGTGACTTGCCTGTAGCCATCTTGCAACCTGCTCAACAAATCATCCTCAATTGTATTATGTCTAGTCCATTGGGCTATGGAGTCATTTGGCCTTTACAACTGATCCCCTGCAAACCTATAGCTTGCAAACCTGTAGCCTGCCTGTTTATTCAACAACCAATAACTGAAAGAATCTACTTGCTCAGATGAAGAGCTTATTCTCTTATCTATTCCTACTCTAACCATTATACTGCTTCTTAATCAAGTAAACTCATGCTTCCAATGAAGCCATGTCAGAAACTGATTTACTGAACCTGTTCTTGATTTTGACCCCAAAAATATAAGAAACCATAACAAGCAGAAATGCAATTGGAAAAGATGACATAATTTTCCTTCTCTTGACAAAAATATTTTGATATTTAAGCTTCTCATAATCTCCAAATAATCTGTAATAGGGTCATCAAAATAAAAAAGAAATACCTCTTTAAACAGTTGTTCTAACTGAAAATTGAAGTACTTGTGCTGATGGCTTTCAGTGATCTCCATGTTGAACGTGCAATGCTCAGTATTTGATGCAGAAAAATGTATGATCAACTGATGATCTAAACTTTTCTGTTCCCCTTCATCATATCCCTGTGATTTGAATTTGTCACTATGATGTGCTGGCCTATTGCAGCTGACAATTTCTGAGAGAGAAGAAGTAATATGTTTTTGATCTTCTATATCACTATCTTCCTCATCATCAACAACCATTATATCGAAAACTAAAACAAAGGGTTCAAAAGGAAGATAGTGGTCTTGATGTTCCTTATGAAGATAAGATGATTTATGCAAATTATGTTCCTCATGATTGCTGGAATCTTCATTTGTCTACAAATTTGGAAGGTGAGGAATGCCCTCAATATTTGTTGCAGATTCAAGTCCGTCACATGCCAATCTGTCAATCTGCTCCTTTTTATCTGAGATCTAAAAAGAAATGACATGGTCTTTATGCGAATCAGAAACAATAGGTACATTTGATATGATGTCAAAAGTATCTACAAACTTGATGTCAAAATGGAGGTCATATAGAACTTTTGGATCTTTATGAAAAGTATCTTCTTCAACCACATACTTTTCAGCACAATCAAACTTTTCATGTTCATTAATTTGACAAAACAAATTATATTCATGACAACATTCTGGAAAAAGGGCATTAGCTGAAAAGTCATCTTTACAGAGCAAATTGAATGCATCATGAAAAACTTTCAAAGAGATGATACTGGTGGGTGGAAGAGATCTACACCAGTCAAGGACTGCTTCTTTCAATGAAAATCTGAAAAGATTGATCTTGACATCCTCGTGCACAATCTGACGTTCATGAATGAACTCATGGAAATCTAGCAGATGTTCAGCCGAAACCTCCCAATATTCTCCTTTAAATGTAGGAAGAATACCTTCCCATTCATCTCTACTAGGTATTGGATTAGGGAAACCAACAATATTGGAAAAATCAAAGAAAGCATATCTCTTTGCTAAGATCTTGTTCATTTCATACCAGTGGAGTCGCTAACAGATTTCAGAACAATGGAGTCGCCACTTAATCCATCCTTTATGGAGTCGCCCGATAGATGATTACAACCGAAAATATGTCCAGACTTTGTCTATCATCAAAGTTGGATCTTGTCGTCTCCCAAGGAAGCCGAGCTTCAACCTCCTCTCCCCGACAACTGCGCCAATTTGTTATCACTCTAGGAAACTATCCTAGGTTGTATCTTAGAGATGCCTGGTAACTTAACTAATCTTTCATGTTTCTCTCAATGGATCAAGTCAAATGACTAAATTAGACCTCACTCACTCAAGACATGCATAAACTCAACCAAATAGATAAGGCTTCTAACTATCACTGTTCAGAGGGTTTGTAATATAGGTGAATAAATGGAGAATTCTCACTATGCTGGCAGATTCATATATAAAGCACTCACATATGAATGGCTAATCATAACAAGGAAATGATACTTGCAATTCAACTTATCAACACAGAGATAGGATAACAACTATCTGGTATTAGGTAGATAGAATAAACATGAATTAAACATCCAAGCACAAGTATAGAACAGAAAAGAAAATGTAGATCTGAACATGTAATTGCAAAAGAGCTTGTATTAATTTGACAAGAACATGATAACCTTCAATACAAGTGTGTCTAAGAGTCCCTAAAGTTGAACCGTTTTCTCTTCATCCATGATTGACTTTATAGCCTTTACAATATACAAATGAGATCCTATGAAGAAGGATCGAGAATACTAAAGATAGCATAATATAAAACTAATCCCAAAATAATAGGAACAACTCCTATATAAAGGGATTCAAACCATATCAGATACTAAGTCTTTGACAACTGATCATGTATGCTGGATGATGACTATGCCTTCTAGAAACTTCAATTGACATCTGGAAGCTAATGGTCTCATCCTGGGAAAACTCCTTTTAACCGCTTATAATATCTTTGATCAAAAATAGGAAAACTCCTTTGTCTTCTTACCTCGACATCTGTCTCAAAAGACTGGAATAGAACACTAAAACAACTCCCTTTAATTATTATTTAACATTAGAAACATCCTCGTGGTGTTTGGATCAACAAAAGTCGGATCTGTGTAAAAATATGCTTCTCTGCCCTGTTCAGTGCTTTCGGTGGCTTGTGAGCTAAAATTCTGACCTGTATGCCATCGAAAGCTCTGCTGTCGGTAGCTAAGGACAACTGTGCAAACTGAAATAGCCACCGAAAAGGCAGGCTTTAACGGACTTCTCAAAGCTTTGTCTAACTTTCTTTTCAGGTACAGAACAATTGATGTATGAAGCTTCTTTCTGTGAGAAGGCTCATAACCATAGAGAGCTTTGTATGTTGAAAACACACTCTGCACCTGTTAGGTTTTCCCTCAAAGTATGGGGTTGCAGGCCTTCATCATGAATTATACATGGCTTCTTGAATGCCACTTTACTTGAGCTTTAACTATATATTACAGGATTGTCCTGAGTCCTAAGCATGTTTGCAGAAGACAACCCTTCTTATTGACTGTTACAACACATCAATGTTTTTGTCATGCTCTGTCTCCATGATATACTTCATTTGCTAATATTTCCAATCAGACTCTGGAAAAGTCTCAAATAGAGTTTGTCTGCAATGGACATACTTAGACAAGTCATTGCATTGACTGCCAATAGTGAGCAAATTAGTGAGACCCTTGTGTTCATCAGTGAGCCTTAGGATCCTGATTCCCTTCTTGCAAGATTTTGTTGTCTTGTTCTAATTGATCCTGTATATTGTAAGTTAAATGCAATTTTCCAAACTTCAATTTGGAATGAAGTTACACATCAACAATTTCTCATCGGCTGCCCAATAATATGCTGAAAGTTTTACTATGAATTATCACAAACAATAATCCATGGGCATTATAAAATAAAGCCAATAAAAATGCAAGAAAGCGTTCATTCAAACAAGGTTGTGTCATCAGCTGAGCTATCAGGCAATACCATTCTCTTCACCTACAACAGCCAGGCTAAAACGTAACCTCTTCGATCCACACGAGGAGCAAATTGAAAACCTTGTAGAGGCAATGCTATCATCGCCATTTAAAGCTTCCAGATCTTTCTTTTGTTCGCCATATGAATTAACAAAGGGGTGATATGCAAATCCTTTGTGGGAAAATTACACCTGTACAGTGTTGAGACTCGTCGTGGCACCTCGGCACATGGCACTTGGATCATCATTTGATTTAGAGGGCGCAGGCTCCTACAATTTCGAGCACCTGTATATCGATTTGACAGTTTGACGGCTCAGCGCATGGTATGCCATATGAAAAGGTTTTATTTTTATTTATTTTCTCAAATGATAGAATTCCCATATGCGTGTGATTTCAAAGGTTAAAAACCTTTATGTGCGCTGGAGCATACATTCCTATTTCGGTAAGAGAATAAAATACAGAGCTCGGCACTTGTGCTTGGCTTATGTGTTGACTTGAATTTGACTCATGACTTGGCATATGAATTAACTAGTGGCTTTGGTATATGAGCAGTGGTTTAGTTGATAAGGTAGCCTTAGGATTAGAACACGTGCGCACACCCACCCCTTTTGTATTTTTTATTTGAAAATCCTAAAACATAGATTAGGGCTAACAAATATCACCATTATTCATATTTTTTATATTGCAGGTCAAGAGTGCAAAACCAAAGGATGTTGAGAAAAGCAATCAATAGGAGTTGGACAAAGCTTGACAGAGGATTGGGGGGTTAAGATTATCAAAGAAGATTTTGAGATGAGAAAATCTAGCACAAATTGAATAAAGGCGTTCAAAATTTAATAGTACATTTTAAGCATTAACATGTGGCACCTTCGTTTGCGATGCACTTTTTTCAAGCCCATTTTCTTCCCATTCTTTCTTCTTATATTTATTTCATGGTTTAAGGAACAAGTTGAAGGCCACTATCCTGGCTTGGTGTCAAGATAACGACAGTGTCATTCACAAATACCTCACGGAAATGAGAAGGATGGATTGTGATGAGACCCCCTTTCTCTCAATTGTGTAGCTGAGAAACACTACCCTGAATTGGTGACCAAATGATGGTAATGTCATACCATTAAATACCCATGATCATGATAGGTCGGCTCGTGATGAGACGTCCCATCCTCCAACTAACCCCTTAAGCATTCACTATCATTTATTTTTGTAGGTCCCCCATTTCTTATAGAGAAGTGTTTCATTGCTTTCTCGGGGATCCCTGGGAAAAGCATCTGGAAGGTCTATATTTAGGATTTTATATTTTTATCCAACAACAATCCCTCTGGGACTTGATCCCATTCTTCCCATGAAATGAGGTGCATGCCCTTCTTGGGTCACTAAAGTCAAAGGTCCTAGAAGAAGATAATATGATCGGAGTGTAATGAGCAGAAGGTGGTAAGTATGGTTGGGAATGGTACGATAACCCTTAAGGGACCCCTAGTCAGAAACCTTCCCCAAAGGTTGGCCATTTACTAGGAAATGTATGACACTCACCAAGGTGAAATGGGGTCAAAAGCATAATTTCCAAGAAGACGTTCTATAATCAAAAGCATATTAAATACAACATCTTTAAATGCCTCAAATATTAGGGTGATTACCTGCCACAACACCTGACTTTTACCACATGGAGCAAGACCCATATGCCTTCTAGAAGCTAGCTGGTGTGGTGGATTCGCTGACACTGGATCCAAAATGCGGTGACAGAGTGTGCTTCCATATGTGCAAGTGGACAATGATAGTCATGTGATCTCTCGACACTCCATATATGCAACCTAAGGGCCTCGAGACATCATCTCCTTAGTTATCCCAAAAAATGGGGATAAGATCTTGCTCCTACTTGGGGACATGTGCTCGTTGTAGAGTGCATGAGAACCGAAACATCTCCTGGTAGATCTGTGCCTACATTGAAAAACAAATATAAAATCTAGGGTGGTTCTATCACCCTTCGTCCATATACATCAAAATAAAAAATGGAAACTAATCTAGAAAATAAAATTTTAGCATTTTTTCAAAAAAATTCAAAACTAAGCATGGACTCAATATGCAAGTAGAGAAAAATGAAATATGAAATGCATCTAAACTAATATGAGAAATCAATATGAAAATGAAAGGAAAGAAAGATGACCTACCTACTTACCTAGGGCCTTAGGGCCATGAAGATCAGGCGATAGATGATGTCAGGTGAAGTCATATAACCAGTGCAACCAGTTGATCATCCCATCAAAATATCTCCCCCTGTGCTTGATTATGTAAAACAATATAGATATGTCAAGCACGAAATGATCATGAGCATAAATAGATATATAATCAATAGTGAAATGAAACTCATGGAGATGGGTTGGAGGGAGGAAATCCTGCTGGAAAGAATATCTGCAACTCTGATCATCTAATGAATCCTTCCTGAAGTGATAGCCATAAGCTCGATCAATCCATCTCTGAAGAAGGCTACTATATGTAGACGATGACTCATCTTCATCCTCTTGAACGTGATCATTGCTTCTTGAAGACTGAGAAGATTTGAGAGATCCCAATAAGACCTCATGATTTTTCTGAGAAGGAAGGATGAGGTAAGGGACAAGCTCAAGTCTAGAGAAAGAAAAATGCTGCCTCTTCATCTGTGAATCCATGTAGAAATCCTCAAAATGAAAGTACTTCCTCTTTGTAGAGTGTTACACACCAAAATGTCACACTTAAGTGTCATCCCTATTTACACCTAAGTGTCACAAGTGTCGTAAAAGTGTCATATGCACCTTGCTAAGTGTCGCATACACCTTGACACCATGGAATATCATATGTCACAATCCCTAATCAATGTGGAGGAGGAATATATTATATGAAGGTCAAAATAGTATGTGCACATGAATTATTTATTAATATTCATAAAAATGAAATTAATTTAGTGTGAGAACCCACCTCACATTTAGTTTCCTAATATAAAGGAGAGGTTGAGAGTCTCATGGATGGTTGAGATATTTTCTCAAACCAAAATCCTAATTTGGTGGATCTTGAGAGATATTTCCTCCCTAAAATCCTTGAGAGATATTTTCTCCCTAAAAATCTTGGAGATCCCATTTTAGTGGATCTAGTGAGTGATCTTCTCCATGGTGGTTAAACCTCCAAATCCTATATAATGAGGGCTTTCCATGGAGAAGAGAAAGAAGGAGGTAGATTGGATATATCAAACTTATGATCGAGGGATTCTTGCAATGGTTGGACGAGAAGAGCTTGGAGGAGTTGCAACCGACATCATTCATGGTATGTAAGTTTTCTTTGTTCTCATTTAATGTAATTGGCCTATTTGCTTCAAGTATGTGGTTTCAAGTGCTTGTCTATGTTTAATTTAATTTGCATAGATGAATTTGCTTTGCCTAATCCATTAGAGTAGAAGGAAGTCATTTGTTTCTTGTTGTTCATTGT
>ML781229.1:99267-110156 GCA_009831015.1 Picea engelmannii
CTTGACACCATGGAATAACATATGTCACAATCCCTAATCAATGTGGAGGAGGAATATATTATATGAAGGTCAAAATAGTATGTGCACATGAATTATTTATTAATATTCATAAAAATGAAATTAATTTAGTGTGAAAATCCACCTCACATTTAGTTTCCTAATATAAAGGAGAGGTTGAGAATCTCATGGATGGTTGAGATATTTTCTCAAACCAAAATCCTAATTTGGTGGATCTTGAGAGATATTTCCTCCCTAAAATCCTCGAGAGATATTTTCTCCCTAAAAATCTTGGAGATCCCATTTTAGTGGATCTAGTGAGTGATCTTCTCCATGGTGGTTAAGACTCCAAATCCTATATAATGAGGTTTTTCCATGGAGAAGAGAAAGAAGGAGGTAGATTGGATATATCAAACTTATGATCGCGGGATTCTTGCAATGGTTGGACGAGAAGAGCTTGGAGGAGTTGCAACCGACATCAGTCATGGTATGTAAGTTTTCTTTGTTCTCATTTAATATAATTGGCCTATTTGCTTCAAGTATGTGGTTTCAAGTGCTTGTCTATGTTTAATTTAATTTTCATAGATGAATTTGCTTTGCCTAATCCATTAGAGTAGAAGGAAGTCATTTGTTTCTTGTTGTTCATTGTAGGTATTTATTTGCACCAGAAATTGGATCAAGCTTGCGGATAGGAGCAACTAGGACAAATGTCGTAAACATAGTACATCATACTTTACCTTCTCCTCTATTTTTCGATAAGAAAAATGATTTTATAAAAACAATAGTGTCCAAATGATTATTTCTGTCTTGGTATAGGGGTCAATAATCCAAGGGAAAGTTCACCTGTCTGCAGGGGAATATTTCCATAACATAGAGTGAGTCTCTGATCGTTCTAAGATGGCCACATCCTGGTATTCTTCCAAACTTGAGGACGAAAGTGGCTGAGAGTCATTGAATAAATATATAATCATGTCATCATTAGGATCCCAAACATATGAATCATATATGCATGAAAATTAGTCCTCTAAAGATGACAACTCAAACCCGTTCTCTTGAGGGCTACCCTCAATGTCGTAAATGGGCTCTCTATCGAAAATGGGACGACCAAAATCCCACCTGTGTCTACTAGTCTGTATGAAAGTGTCTATATGCTCATCAACCATATGTAAAGGTTCTCTCAAAATACCATCAACAAAAGTGACCATCTCTTTGTCTTTGTGTGCAGGAGGAGTGAAGGCATGGACGTCTTTATCAAGTGGAAGGGTAGACTCGAGCGCTTCATCTTTGTCAAATGTATCTATTGAAGCCCAAAAGCGCAACGTAGGGTACCTTCTTGGAAATGGTTGCAACGCATTATTATTTATTTATATTTAATAATATACTAATAGGTGGGACCCCCTGTGTGAATATGACGGAAAGACGGCACATATGTTTTATGTGTTTATGACTTGGTTGCAAGATGAGATCTACAGTTTATTTTCTTTTAAAGTCGCTGTCGAAATAATTGATCAAATGATGTTATGGGAGATGTGATTAAAGGAGAAATGATATTGTCTTTATATAACCCTCACAAGTGTTATTATGTTGCATTTAGTTTGATAAAAGATCTAAACTCCATGTTTCAAGTTGTATGTGATATATGGTGTGGTGATTACCTTGATTTCATGTTACGAGGGTTGCATGCATTTGTTAAGAATTGGAATTTTAAAGGTTGGGACATGGTATCCCTAGAAAGCTTCGATATATGTCACATTGGAGTTTTAAAAAAAGGTTGGCGCATTTGTTAAGTTTGAGACTTAGGGAAATGGTGGTGTATCAAGCTTGCAATTAATTGTTAGTGGGTTATGCGTTGTATGGCTAGCTCGATCGTACTGGCTATGTTTGAAGGTGTAAGCTCATATACAACGTGTAGTAATTGCACATCGTTCTAACCTACCTCGAGGCCACCACCCTTGCCATTTCACATTTGGTATTTTGTTGGTTGTTGTTACTCTACTTTTTTCGACTGTGGAAGAGGTATACATATTTGGTCGATTCTCCTTGGAAAATTTTACACATAGGTATGAGGTTTCTTGCTGCTCCATCCATGAATTTTTCGCTCCGCTCTTTAATTAATTCAAAAGTTGGCTCTTGAGTTTGCTCACTGTCTGTGCATTTCCAAGTTTACAATATATGGATGTTAGACTGTGTATGGATGATTGAAAATATGGTCTCTGTGGCATTTGTATGTGAATTATTTACAGTTAAAAATGGTGTGGGTGTCCCCTACTATTGATAAAAAAATATTTTCTCCATTGCTTTGCCTGTGAAAACAAAGATATTGTTGGGAAGTTCTCGGGCCTTCCTTGCCTCTAGTTTTCTTTGGTGGTTCCTCTCTGTCTCATAAAAATGGTACCACTGTTCACAACTTTTGGATTATTTTAGTCTCTGCTTGTCATTTAATTGTATGTCTTTCATGGCTATCATGCTCGCACCCTTGTATAATCTTTGTAAATGTGATTGTGGAAATTCATGGTGGTGTTAGACTGTTGAAGGTACCCCTTTGGCCAAACCCTTGAATAATTGGTTAGATCGTCCTCTTATACCACATCCTTGTTGATTATTATATATCGAATCTTGTATTTGAAAAACGTTTAGGAGGTGGCCAACCCAGAATTTAATAGAGACGATGTTTGTGCTCTTTTTAGTCATGGGTTTTGTCCATTTTTTTACTGTGCAATGATAGAAAGACTACCAAGCTTATTTTTTTTTAAA
This sequence comes from Picea engelmannii, assembly GCA_009831015.1. Lineage (NCBI taxonomy): Eukaryota > Viridiplantae > Streptophyta > Pinopsida > Pinales > Pinaceae > Picea > Picea engelmannii. The sequence goes on from ML781229.1 coordinate 102,019, forward strand.
TGTTAAAGGGAGATACGGTCTGTCCTGTGGAAATATTTGGGTGATGAAAGCATTTCAAAGTCATTGTTTGAAGGATACGATTTGCTGTGTGTTGTTTCCATATGCAAAGAGTACCTCTGTGGATGAATTATATATGCATTGAATGAGCCTTGCAAACCAGAATGAAAAGAAAATTTAGAAGCATTGTTATTTGAAGTATCAGTTGAGATTTTAATACTGGTGTCAATTTCGTGGACCACGATCTGTTCATTTCTTCGCTTGTTGGTGGTGATTATTGTAATGGTTTGAATGTTGTGTCTCCTTGACCCTATTATGCACGAGCCGTGTCATTACTGTTGAGTGTTTCTTGGGCAAATAAAAATATGAAATGATTCTTATGCAATGCAATTTCTAAATGTAAAACGAATATCCTTGAAGTGAAACACCAGTTCTGGAATTTTGGAAACAGAGTGTTGAATTTCAATTTTGAAATCGTAAAGGGTTTGGAATTTTAATTGATTTTGAAAATGGAATTGTTTGGTATTGATAATGATAGAAAAGTAACCATTGGAGTCCCTTCCATTATACCATTTTACGCACGCTACACTCCCCTCATTATCCCACTTACACTTTTACACTCCCTGTTTTATTATTACTCATTTTTTGGGAAAAATATGTTTGAAAATATGAGAAATGGATATGGAGGATTGGTGTCTTGGGAGCTGGTTATATACACAGTTTGATTGATTTTATGAGCTAGTTATATACACAATTTGATTGTTTTTATGATTTATTGAACAATATCCATGTATCTTCCCCCCTCCATGATATCATTTTATGCACAATGCAAACCCCCCATACTCCCAATGACCCTATCAACCCCCTGTTCATATGGCAATTAATTAATGAAAGTTTTATGGATGGTTTGCATGTGTCTTGTAGTAAATAATAGAGCCAAATCTTGATTTATTTAAATGGAGTTTCATGTATGGATTATTAAGATTTTTTCATGATTCATTGAATATTTTCTTCAGGATGAGTTTTTTTTTTTCCAGCAGGGTCAGTAATGGTAGAAGTAACAGAGGCAAGGGACAACAGTGAGAAGAGACCTAATGCCTCACATAGTAAATATGGATTTTGATGATTGAGGTTGTTTTATATGTTGAAGACAATATTTTTTTTATTTTTATTTTGATAACGTTTTGAACAACAAACATATATTTGACACTGTTTTGGACAACAACATTCATTTGAGCATTTTTTGTTAGACATCTTGGATATAATTCTTTTTGGGGACATGGTTATATTACATTCTGTTGGTATTTATCATTTGAGCATATATATATGAAGCGAGAGTTACAAGGAGATATGTTTGAATTAAATAATTTGAATATTTGTTATGTCAGATAATTATAAAAGGAAATAATTGGGAGTCACAAGGGGTCCCACCTATTTAGTTATTATTGAAAGACCCTTATTTATATATTATTATTATTTATTTGCCTCAAACTAATTATTTAAGTTAATTTGACTTAACTAAAGAAAGATAGTTCAACTACCATAACTTATTGAGAGAGAATAAAAGATCAATCAAATGAAGAGACAAGGGGAGAGGAGAATAGAAGGGGAACTACAACACTAAGGTTTGCTCTCTAGTTGGTGAGATAGCTTCAGTTTTCATTCATTTATGAGTTTACTTGAAATCCTAATCCTCTTGATGACAATAGGGTCTTATTGAAGGTAGCATGATTCAAAACTGAATCATACATTCAACAACTTGTTTTAAAGGTTTTGATTTATCTTTGATAGTCTGTGTATTCTTGTTGGTTTATGGATTAATTTTCATGGCTGATAAAGAATATCTTGTAGATTCAAGTGGAAAAATTTTGTGGCAAGCTGATCTAGATCATTAGTTTCAGTTTTATTTCACTGTCAGGGTGTTTTTGTATGGTGCCCATCGGAGACTTTTGTCCCTACCCTCGCATGGATTTGTAGAAGAGAAATACCATTTTGTATCTCAGAATGAAATAAAATCAGATTATTGTTGTGTCTCATACATGTGTTTTATGACTTGGTTCTTCCTTTTTGATTTTGTCTCCATGTTTACTTTAATGTAAAATCTGTATACATTCACCTAGATTTGTTTAAATTTTCATTTTTACATTTTTACAAATATAAATCATAAAATCAGCCTTGATCCTTTGTAATTGATACTTGTGGATTGAGTGAAAGTTTTGAGGCCATAAACCCCAGGTGACATTCCCAACTATCTTTTCCTAGCTAGGCAAGATCTGAAAATGATTGAGTAAGGTATTCCATACCCTTTTCTCAACAATATCATCTGGATCTTCAACATGAGAAAATGCAACAGGATATTCTTAGTAATTTTCTTCATATGTATGTCCTTCGAGCACTTCTTCATTTTCAAGGGAAGGAAATAACTCTCTTATACGATTCATCATTTCCTCAACAACTTTATTAACAACCTTTCCCTTTTCCATCTATAAAAGTGCCATCTTCGAGGCATAACAAGTTTTGGATGAGGGTTCATCCCATGGTGCCATATTTCCATTGACTGAAAAAGACACCTCAATGGAGTCGCTAGATGAGATCAAGGTTCATCAAAGGATGGAAAGGGGAAAACAAGGAAAGGTGGGTTCGTGGAAAGTGGAGTCACCAGATGAGCTTCAAGAAGAGCTCATCAAGGGTGGAAAAAGGAACATTCTTCAATGGAGTCACCATGCAAGCTAAGGGTAAATACTTTGGGAGAGAATCTTGCCAAAGTGTCATTAGGGTTCATAAGAGGATTCAAAATCATCCCTGGAAATGATGCCAAAATGTTATCGCTCAAATTGTAGGTTGCGAAAATCTTGACCCAACCCCCAAAATGGTGACAAATAAGAGAGCACCTAACCACTGTCACATAAGGCAGGTTTTCCCGTCACTTTAGAGGTGAAGTGGTCACCTTGAGGGGGGGAATCCCAGTGACCCTAAGGGGAAATGAGATGGAAAGTGATATATATGAATGGAATCCCATATAGGTCAAGTTACTATATGGAAGAAGGCTTAATAATGAGTCTTGGGAAAGGTTTAAGGTTACCAAGTCCTTGGGTACCTACTGAGAGTGTTTGTACCTTCCTAAGACACAAGAAAAATCTACTGTGTGCAATATATGTTAGGACGACAAACAAGTTAATATTGTTGTCCCTAATTGAAGCAGTAAACAAAGATGTATATCAGCAATGGAAATCAAGTAACTACTGCATATTAAACCACTTAAAGCATCGGATATTAGTTGAGTTATGAAGCATAAAACATGTAGATAAATTTTCAACACTTTAGCACAACATTAGTGGTATTTAGATGGTTGTAAAGATAAGTTATCAGAGTATATTTATGACAACCAAGTGGTTGTAGCAGTATTTTTCTACAACAACAAATTTTACCCCAAGAAATCAACCAAAAGATTTCCCAACAATAGGTAACATCAAGTCGATTAAGAATAACAACTTTAGAACGGTAAAAGAGTGAGAATCTGAGCTTGAAAAAGAGAGTGTGTTGCAGTCCTGATGGCTATAGCATAAATTTATAACAACGATAAGAAACACTTATCCAATTGAGATTCCCTAGGGGAAATAACAAGCCTAGAACATCAAGGAAAGAAAGCAATTTGAACAAGTTGATTCCTTCGTGTTTTCATGTATCCGAATGCAACCATTTTATTTTTCCAATGCAAATTAAAAATGATTAGTACCTTACTATTGGGTTGTGGTGTCAAATAATGTGAATACTAGACTAAGTCCTTGGGGGTGTAAATCCTCTTACTCCCCAAGGCAAGCTAGGTCCACTAGTAAATGCTAAGAGGGTGTAAGCCCTTTTACTTCTCTTAGCGAAACCCTATGCAACAATATGACCTTGGATATAAGAGCTTGATCCACAAAGAACCTAGAGGTGTAAGCCCTTTTACTCCCTAGGGTGTTTGAAACAAACAAAGGTGAACTTGGAGGGTATACGTCCTTGTAGTTCTCCAAGCAACCTTGCAATTAATGACCTTTCACAAACAAATAAATGAAATCTTGGGGAGGGTGTATGCCCTTATACTCCTCCAAGGGTTCATCCACTAACAATTATAGAAGAAGTAAGATTTTTAGACATAAAGTGCATAATTTCCTTACCAATTCCAAATAAATGCAAGATCAAACCCTAAGTGACAGAGAAAATTCCATCAACACGCATGAGGAAAATACTCCAAGTGTAGCGCACCACTTTTATCCATCAATAGCAAGAGAAAACCATGACAAAATGCAAAAGAGAGAGAAAATCCACTAGGGTAGCGAAAATTTCAGCCAAGTATCCTTCTCCACAAGGGAAAGCTATGTGTTGAAATGAGATTCACATGATCTCTATTTATAAAAAAGTCTTAAAACATAGTTTTCCCACTTAGCAAGGGTAAAAAATAAGATAAGGGGTCAAATACACTTATCTTACCCCTTGAACCAAATAATAATATTTAATTTTCACTTTAACATAATAGAAACCCTAAAAATAAGATGACGTCACCCCTTTAGCAGATGTTTTGACACTTTGAGCAAGTCATTGGAGAAGAAAATGGGGGTTGTTGGGGATCCTTGAGCCTCCTCATCATGTGCTAGGGTCAATCCATGTCTCCTTTGGTCAAAACATGCCAAGTGTCAATGTGCAATAACTCCATCAACATCAAACCCCCTAAAGCATGACGTCAAGCCTCAAAAGGTGACGTTTTACCTCTCCTAGGAAAGTCATTTGGGTAATAGGGGCTAGGAAAGGTCCTCTGTGATTCCATGTAAGCCTCCAAAGGCATGCCTCTATGATCCGGTGTGTGGGCCTACAACATCCAACCTGTGGGATTTTTTCCCCATGGAAGCCTAAGCTAGGCTTTTTCTCCCAAAACTGGCCACCAAGAAAGGTCCTGCAAAATAAAAGGGTGCACCCTCCAAAGATTTCAAGTCAAAGATATGATAACAAGTGTAAACCAAATCTAATAACAAAGGCACCTAAACATGTGCATCAAAACTACCTCATCAAATTAAACAAATGCTCAAAGACCCTATACACTTAACCAAGTTTAAGTATGGGAGGTGTGTCATAGAAGTCCTATTGGGTAGACTAAAACCCTCAAGTAGGGGATGCTCCCAAGGATGGACTTTTAAGGTTATGTAATGAGTGATGAGGTGGAAAATGATTTAGACTTTATAGGTCAATGAGTTTCATGACATACAAGGGCTCGTATTATCTCATTTATGTGTGCCTTTGTAGAGGGTGTGTGGCACCTTCGTTTGCGATGCACTTTTTCCAACCCCATCTTATTTCCATTCTTTCTTCTTATATTTCTTTCATGTTTTAAGGAATAGGTTGAAGGCCCCTATCTTGGCTTGGTGTCCAGATAACGATAGTATCATTCACAAATACCTCGTGGGAATGAAAAGGTTGCCTCGTGATGAGACTCCCTTTCTCTTAATTGTGTAACTAAGAACCACTACTCTGTCTTGGTGACCATATGATGGTAATGTCATATTGCTAAATACCCATGATCATGATAGGTCGGCTCGTGATCATGAGACCTCACATCCTCCAACTAACCCCTTAAGCATTCACTATCATTTATTTTTGTAGGTCCCCCATTTCTTATAGAGAAGTGTTTCATTTCTTTCTCAAGGATCCTTGGGCGAAGCATGTGGAAGGTCTATATTTAGGATTTTATCTTTGTAGCCAACACCAATCCCTTTGGGCCTTGAGTCCCTTCTTGGGTCACTAAAGTCAAAGGGCCTATAAGAAGACAATATGATGGGAATTTAATGAGCGGAAGGTGGTAAGTATGGTCGGGATTGGTACGATAACCCTTTAAGGGACCCCTAGTCACAAACCTTCCCCAAAGGTTGGTCATTTACTAGGAAATTTATGACACTGACCAAGGTGAAACAAGGTCAAAAGCATAATGTCCAAGCAGGTGTTCTATAATCAAAAGAAACTGAAATACAACATGTTTAAATGCCTCAAATATAAGGGTGATTACCTGCCACAATACCTGACTTGTACCGCATGGAACAAGACCCATCCGCCTTCCAAAAGCTAGCTGGTGTGGTGGATGCGATGACACTGGATCCAAAATGCGGTGACAGAGTGGGCTTCCGTATGTGCAAGTGGACACTTCTAGTCATGTGATCTCTCTACACTCCATATCTTCAACCCGAGGGACTAGAGACATCATCTCCTTAGTTATCCCACAAAATGGGGATAACATTCACCATGACAAACCAACTGCTTCATTGATCCTATTGACTATGAGGACTTTCACCAGGGGCAATGGAATGACCACCTCTTAAAAGGAGGTCAATTTGTGACATAGAGCCTACTTGGGTTGGCAGAAGACTTGAGGAGAATGAGAAAGTATAAGTTAAAGTGGTTGACGAAAGTCCTCCACCCAATTTTAATTCTCCTTTGACTGATCGTAGAGACCCCGTACTCATTCAGGTAAGGGTACACTTTAGTGATCCCTTTTCTTTGTAAGCAACACTCCAAAAGTTGATCACTACATACTTTACAAAAATATGATTGAAACATCTATTTCGTCTAGAACATTATGCCACTTTGACACTTTATGTACAAATGAAAATGAAAATATTATGACATCATTCTAAATAAAACATAAAGTTTAAATAACGCCAAAAATATTCAAATGACTCTTAGTGAGGCTTGTTAAGTAAAAGCTATGTTAAAAGTTGTACAAGTGACTCCAATAAAACTATACAAGTGACTCTAAGTCAAGTTGATTAAGTAAACTCTATGTTAAAAAGATAAATTATAAGTTATTTATAACTTTTTCTCATTAAAATATAATATAATAATAAATTTAATTAATAATAAAAATAAATATTTTAGGGATTTAATTTATTTTAAAAAGGAAATATTTATGAGGAAATTTAAGAGATACTTTTTTATATTCATGGATGAGATTTTTAGTAAATTTATTAGTGTAAACTATTGATTCACTTATATTGATTCAGTAAATTTATTAGTGTAAACTATTGTAATTCATTTAAAATAATTTGAATACTCAATATCATTGATAATAATCAATTGAATTAACTACTTTAACTACTTAATATATGATGATGATTAACGTCCAAATATACTATTACAAAAATTATATATAAAAATTACAAATAATTAAAAATATTTTTTCATAAAACTAAAAAAACTACTATATATAAATTTAATTAAAAAATACAACATTTAATAAAAATGAATAAATAAATATAAAAATACACAAGTTTAGATAAATTACCTTCATAATAGCATCGCTAGCATGGATTTACTTGGAGTTATTATGACTCTTTTCAAGAATGAACTTAGTTTCTTTTAATACTTGCTTACCTCGGGACATAGATAATACCTTTTGTTTTTGCCAAATTGCACTTTTGTCGCCCTCTTCATAAACTCAATTTTTTTTATAGATACATTTTATTTCTTTAATTTTTTTATGAATACGTTTTATTTCTTTATAGTATAGTTTCATTTTCATATATCTAATTTTATTTTTATTTTTTTTAAATATTCATTTATTTAAGTTTTATTTTATTTCTGTTGATTAAGGTTGGTTGTCATTGATGTCAACCCTTGAAGAAAGCCCCGCAGCACAAAGGTTTGGGTAATGGACCCAAGATTGTTTGATGTAAATATGACTCATTATTGTCTTGTCATGGTTTATAAGAAGTAAATATGGATGAAATCCAAAGTGGTCCCGTTATGGTGAAAGCCCTCATGGGAAGACGCTTTGCAGAGTAAGAGAACCCATGCCTAATTGTGGAATAATGAGATGAAGGATAATGAATTTTTAAGGGAAACTATCCTATATGGATAGTGCTTGTCATTCCATTTCCAGTAGTATGTGGAACATCACATAAATCCTCACAGTTAGAGAGTTATGACCATGTGAAGTTGGAGAACCCAGGTTTGGGTAATGGACCCAAGTTTGTTTGATGGATAACAATATGATTTTTGATATATTTGAAGGTAATACTATCCTATATGGATAGTACATGTCATTCCATTTCTGGTGGTATGTGGAACGTCACATAACTCCTCACGGTTTGAGAGTTATGGCCTTACGAAGTTGGAGG
>ML781229.1:112553-129096 GCA_009831015.1 Picea engelmannii
GGAAAAGACTGCAGCCAAGAAGGAATTGAGGAAGAATAACAAAATAGCAATGGATTTCATTTGGGAAGGATTACCTAATCCAATAAGAGAAAAGGTTGGTAAATGTTCATCAACAAAAGAACTTTTGGATAAGTTACATGACACATATTCTTCACCCATCACAGATTCAGAAAATGTCAAAGAAGATGCATATACAAATCAAGAAGAATTATGTTCACCATGTCAAGAAGATTCAGAATATGAAGAGTACATAATCACCAGAGGTATGTTGTTTTGTGTTAATTGTGAAAAATGTGGACATCTTGAAATAGAATGCCATGAAGGAAATGAGACAGGAAAAATAATTGAAAAGGAAGACAATTATGAAGAAGAATTGATTAGTGCTTTAGATGAACTACGAGAAGAAAACAATTCACTCAAGAAAGAATTAATGAAACAAAAGGAATGTGTTCACATTTTTGAAGAATCCCAACAGGTCATCGAGAACTTAAGAACTTGGCTAGAAGAAGCCAAAAAGATCGAAGAAAATCTTGAATATAAAAAGCAATGTTTGGAAACCAACATAACAACATAGAAGGAAGAAGCATAAATGAGAGAGAAGATATTGACAGATCATCTTAAGGAAAGAACTAACGATCTAAATCGGCTTGAGGCATAGTTTGGTCAATAAGAGAAAGGACTTGAAGAAGAAATAATCACATTAAAAATTCATCTTGAAGAAGTGAAAAGAACAGAAGAAGTCATGAAGTTTTAGATAATGAAGAAAGAAGAAGAGATTGAAAAGTTTTAAAAAGAAGTTGTCACATTGAGAAGTAAAATCATCAAGCTCAACAAGAACATTTAAGAGACAGAAACATCCACATCAGTTATAGAGAATGAAGAGAAGCACTCTAGGTTGCTAGAAAAGAAGAATGAAGAAAATAGAAAGAGTTATGCAGAAGTACTCAAAAGAAGGAATCGTGGTCAACCAGAATCTAAGAAAACTATTGAAGATACATCTTCAAGGAGACCATCCATGTTAAAGACACAAAGAAGCTTCAATCATGATCATGATCAGTCAAGACAAAAATTCAGAAGGACTATGCCACAAAGAATATCATTCACTCCCAGGTATGGAAATTTATTTTATGGTCATTGTTTTTATTGTACTAACTTTGGACATAAGGTTACATATTGTAGGGATTATAAAAGAAATGTTCAAGCAAGAAGTGCCTATGTGGCTGCACGTAACATTGAGTGTTACAAATTTCATAACTATGGACACATAGCCAGTGATTGTAGAAGCATGATCGATACTTCAATGAAAGAGAATACTGATATCAAATATAAGAAAGTATGGATAAGAAAACAGGAAGAACAGGTGAAAAAATACCAAGTACCAGAGATTGCAAGATTGGCAATAAAATGAGATGAAGAAAATTCTACAGAGAAAAAGAAAGATGTCAGATACAGAAAGGTTTGGAAAATAATTGAAAGAAAGGAAGGGCAAGTAAATAAGGAACAGGTTCAAGAGATTGTACTTTCAGGCATTGTAGTGAAAGATGAATCCACAGACAGAAAGAAAGAAGTCAGATCTCAAAGAGATAATGAATCTACCCATGAAGATGATGATGAATCTACCAATGAAGATGATGATGAATACACATCAGAGCAGAAATTGTTCTGAGCCATTCGGCTCAGAGACTCCCAAGTAATATGAATATTAGACAAGGGGAGTCTATGCGATAGTTGTGACAGACCAAAGAACCTTCCTTCGAGTAGCTTGCAGAGTTTGAGAAGACAGATTCATAGCAATCAGTTAGCAAAAGTACAGTTTGATAGTATAATGATAAATGGGTTAGCATTATGGACAGTTGCGCAAGTAGAGTCTTGTAAAGTATGGACATAGATGGATTCGTAAGAACACTTAGTAGGTTTGGATAGATATATGATAGTGGACGAGAGCATGGATTCATAGATTGGTTCAGAGAGTGGTTTAGAGACAAAGGAACATTATCGTAATGGATGATAATTACACAGGAAATGGCTCAAATAATGCTAATGGATTACAAATTGACAGATATTTTTTGGACATAGGCAATGCATACAACAGTTCACATTCAAAACAAAGTAATTCTCATAAACAACACTGACAAAAATCCCTACGAGCTATGGAAAGGAATACCAGCAAATGTGGCGCACTTCAAAGTTTTTGGAAGCAAATGCTACATCAAAAGAAAAGATGGAAAAATGGGAAAGTTTGACTCTCGTGTGGACAAATGAGTACTTGTTGGTTACTCAAGTACAAGGAAAGCATACAAGTGTTACAATCTGAGATTGAACAAAATTATGGAAAGCATCAACATAACAATTAATGAAAGAGGCAGACCATAATCAAAGGAAGAAGAAAATGAATCAATGGAACAACCTTCCGAAGAAGAAGCAAAAGATGAAAAGGAAGTAGAAGAGGAATATGAAGAGAATTCAACAGAAACAAAAGAGCAAGTTCAACAAGTGTCTCCAAAGACACCTAGTAAACGAGTACAGAAGAATCATCCTTTAGATCAGATTATCGGAAACAAAGATGCAGGAGTTGAGACTAGAAGAAGAATCAGTTCACCAAAACAAACACACCTAGCACTCTTATCTACAATTGAACCAATCTGTTTTGAAGAAGCCAACAAGGATGAATTTTGGAATAAGGCCATGGATGAAGAATTGGATCAAATAGAGAAAAATGACACATGGGAATTGGTTCCAAGACCAAAAAATAAGAATGTGATCGACACAAAATGGGTTTTCAGGCATAAATTGAATGAATATGGACAAGTTACAAGGAACAAAGCTATATTGGTATGTAAAGGATATGCTCAGATTGTAGGAATCGACTTTGAAGAGACTTTTGCCCCAGTTGCTTTTAAGGAAGCTACTTGGAGAGCATAAATAAGAGGCAAGGCTCTCTCATTTAACACACACTTGAGCATATTGAATATCTATAGTTTTCTGATCTAACCAAAGGATATCTAAGCCGAATTTCTGAGGGAAGGTGAAGAAAAGAAGGCTGAAATTCAAGGAAGGATAAATTCTTTTGATGGTGCTTTCTAAGGTATGTTATTTATAGGTCATCTCACCATTTTCACTATAAATTTTTTACTATAATGATTCAGACCGTAAAATTTCTATTCCATTGATAAAAATATCCAAGTATCTGTGTTAACAAATTCAGCTAGTGGGTCGTTGTATTTTTGGAGTTACACTCCGTGGAAAATAGGGTTTGTGGCTAGTCCTGAAACTAGTCAAAATCAAGTGTTTCGGGCAAAAACGTCATAACTTCTTCATAACAGATCCAAATTCAATGAGAAACCATGTTTTGGTTAGGTTACAATATGTATTATGCTGTGTAATAGGTTTATATCAATTCAACAAATATTTCATGTGGGGCACGCTCTATAAGGTCGCTCTCTAGAATAATCCAGAATTCAGCAAGGTATGCCATTTTTTCTATAGCTCCTTTTCTAAGAGGTTCCAAGTAGTGACACCTGGAGGAATTGCACAAAACACACTGAAGAACATTGTGTATCAGTTTCAGATATTTATAAATTACAGGTACAAAGTTATGATTACTTCAAGTTAGGGTTGTTGACTAATCCAAAACTAGGCATGTGAGACTAAAAAAACGTTTGATGAAAATGCTAGTCTCTTGTTGTTAAAGTTAAGGAAGGTTTGCAGGAATGTGATCATATACACCAGGTCTATTACAGAGCTACAAATCATATTTGGATGATGAAATTGATGAGGGCTTTTGGTTGAGGCACATGTTGAGTACATGGTTGAGACAAGTAGTTGATGAGTTGGCACATACATGAGGTGTATAGTTGATGATGTTGGTACATATTGATGAGTCATAGTTGATGAGTAGTTCACATATGATTGGCACATACTTGGTACAGGGTTGATGCACTTGTTTATGGTACATGTTGATTACAGTTTGAGATACAGGTTGGTGCATGGTTGATGCACTTGTTTACGACACAGGTTGATTATAGGTTGAGGTACAGGTTGATGCATGGTGTTAGTGATAGAAGTTACTCCTAGACTGCTATAGGGTCAAGCCTAGCACATCTTCAGTTATTGCAATGATTTTATAAATAAGGATGTGTTTTGTTTTTTGAAAGAAGGTGGATCAGGTAGATGGAAAGAGAAAGAATATGAGAAACAGGATTAAATGCAGAACAATAAAAACACCATTGGGCATGGAGTCAAGTAAACACCCTGTTGATCGAAGGCAATCGAATTGTATATCAGATAAGACATTTATATGTAAATGGGTAGAAGAATAGGGAATAAACAAAAAGTAGAACACCTCATCAAACCAAGATTCTCTTTGTCGAACAGATGCAGCTGTACTTGAAACAAAACACACGAATAATAGGCAGTCACAGCAAAATATTTACCGATCAGGAATCTATCATCCATGAGCAACCATTGATTCTCAATGTCTGCAATTCTTTCAAGTAAGACGAAAAACAGAATGTAAAACAAGGAAGATGGAAAAACAATGTTTAAATGAGAGAAATCACGATCTGATAAAAACAAATGTCATAGATCTCCATTGTCAAAAGAGATCATAGAAATACAATGCCCTCAAGCTTACAATAACTCAGACTAGATTCTATTTCATCAAATTCTTCTCAGGCCTTACCCTCTCGGGCCTCCCTACTTCACTGTCGAAATGTTTTGTCTTTATAGTCTTACAATGATTAATTTAGATCCTTGAATAAGGGATCGAATATCTACTAAATCTAATCTATTACAAAAGGTGAGATTAGATCCTAAAGAGAAGGATCTGAAAATCCATATGTCCAACTAAATCAAAACTATCTTATTTAAAACTAGGAATTAAATCCTAAATGCAAGGAATAAAATCTTTATCAAAACTTAACTCAACTCTTAAACTGCCACCTAGAAATAAAAACTGATTTCCATCTCTTTGACTGTCTGCCGCATGTCCTAGAAATAATCCTTTGACTGAAACTTTTCCCACCTGTGAATTCCCTCCTCGATATGCTCACTGAATTGATATGCTGCCACTTGTTTTCCATTGTAAATCTGTTGATTTCTTAACTAGGCTGCCCTACTCTGTTTCTTTCTAGGAAGAATAAATCTTCATCTTTCTACCGGGAAGGCATTTTCTGTAATATATTAAAAGATTCTCAAGGCTGCCAAGTCGAGGAGTTATTATTTGCATGGCACCCATGTGTATTATCATGAACTCCAATTTCATATATTTTCCTGCTTGCAGTGCACACACTCAAATAACATCTTGATTGCTGCTCCAAGATTGCAACCTTGTCATTCTTATCAATATTGTGGCTCAACCATGCATATGTTTCTTAAAAATCATCAAAAACATAAACTCCATAAGGTGTATGAGATGAAAGCACAGTTGATGGATCTGAATAAGCTTTTGTTGCAGCCCATACACAATGAGTCACATAAAATCTTCCCAGGCATATTTGGCCACAATGGTGAACAATCTGCAGAGTAGCATAGCAATCCTTATCATCCAAGACAATTAGTTGAAGACCACATAGGTCATGGATTACATCAAATCTCGGCATATTCTTTGACATCTTCAGGTGAATGTTGTACATGCTCTTAGGTCTACCACATAAATCATATTAAGAAATGTTTTCCTTCTTCAGAGCTTCATCTAACTTTCAAATTTCAGACATGATAGTTGCTTCCTTGAAGCCTTTAGCAAGCCTGACAGAATGCTCTTCGTGATCCCTTGGCTTCCTCTGGCTCCCTGTAAAAGAACAATTCAACCATGACATCCCTTTTACGACCTGGGGCAATTGTTCCTCGCATCTGTAAAACCATCCTTGCCAACATCCAAAACAGACAACCAATACTCTGATTGCCCTTATTATTCATAGAAATACCAATGTCAACATGTTTCATTGGAGAATCAGTGTCACAAAAATAAATAGTGGGAATATTACCAAGGGATGCTTCTCTCTGTTTTTAAAGCTTTATATTGGCACATTTTAGTTTCTCCTTCACAGTTTTCCTCTACCTCATAAAGATACAAGGGCGACTTCCTTAACCATACTTTGCAAGAAAAATTATTAACTATACTATGCGTTTGTACTGTTGTAACTAACAAGTGTGAACCCACGAGAGATTACTAGCGCTGGATGATGCTCGGTGGCGCACTTGATTGATACCTAATCCCCGTGACTCACTGCTGAGATTAATTCTAAGACCATGAATAGATCCATGAGAAGGCTCCTGGACCCCAGGTTGTGATGGTGCACTTTAACTCTGCTTTTGGGATATATCTCGCATGTATTGGGTGAAAAACAACCACATATGTTTAAATATGCCAGTAGTTCTTATAAATATCGACTTGTAGTGCATGAGACTTGGTCCCCTCCTCATCGTGGCTTGGTGTGATGTTGTTGATGTGTGAATACATAAATTAACCAAATACACAACAAGATGAATATCTAGCTGCGCTGCCCTTTTACCTTAACACTTGGATTCTTTGTGATCAACCCCTTTGACACCTGTGGTCACCTTACCAATTGGCGTTCTCTTTCAATGCTATTGTTCTTATGACAGCAATGCATTTTTATTCCATATATAAAAAAGATAAAAACCTTGAAGTAACTTAAAATCAATAATATTATCAATGCATGAACATAGAATTTTGATACTTCGTAGGCTCCTTTTATTTGTTTTTTTGGCCATCGTATCTTGAGACATCTCTGCTAAGGAAGCATGAATATGATAAAATGCAATCTCAACGATTGTGCTAATACTGATATGTGTTTTGATTGTAGGTGTTGGAGATTGGCTCCCGACCAATAACTTTTGCTCTCTCCAATGAGGCAAGTTAAAAGCTCAACACTATTTCTGGCATATGCAATACTAGTGCTCAGGAACAACGCTTCTCAGTGCTACGAGAATAACCCCATTCTTGCAACAAGGATAAAATTGAAAATTTAGTATCTGGATACTAACACATGGTTCAAGTTTATTGGTATAGGTTTACAATGGTATATCTCACAATGATAGTGTGACATTGGTTCCATCATTCTACTTCTACTTTAGGGCGGTTGGACGGGGCAAGGACATGTGGTTGTATCCACCTTCCGGTTGTAGCCGGAGAACATAGGGGGGTGTAGCCTCCTTCTGGTTGTAGCCAGAGAATTGGGGAGTTGGAGCTTCCCTCAAGTTGTAGCCTGAGAAACTAGGGGGTTGGAGCCTCCTTCCAGTTGCAGCTGGAAAACAAAGGAAGTTGGTGCTTCCAATGAATGCAATTCTTCAAGACATATAAGAAAAAACATTATGTGGTTTTCTCCTGCTTTGGGTTTCCATGTAAAACACTGGTGTACTGTGTATGTGTATGATTGTTCATTTGTTCATTTCTTATTTACTCTGCAGTTATTGGATGATAATGCTTCATTGATATAACACTTGGATTATATGGTTAAAAAGGATTAAATTTCTTTATTACTGATTCACCCCCCTCTCAGTAATCCAACAACTTCAAGTATTAAAATAATATTGTTTGGATATTATATTATATATTATATTTATTTGTTCATATATATTGAAGTAGTATTCTCGAAACAAAACATGTAATTAATTATGTTCACTTTGCCACAAGAATTGTAATTGGTGTCAAGCCTAATATTGATTATTTCTATTATCAACTATGCTTGCCATAATGTAGATATTATTAATAGAAGCACTAGAAACAATATAAAGATAATTATATCTTTTTTACTGGATGTAGAGGCAACATCCTCAATCATGAAGGAAGGAAGTCATCACTTCCTTGCATCTTCCGAAATATATCTTGTAATATATCAGATATAAAAAGTATGCATAACAGAAACAAAATGCTAGAAATGGTAGAATAACAACAATATAACCAGAACAATCACCACAATAACACAGAAATGATATAAGAATAACACAGAAATAACACTTTGATTCTGAGAGAAATGTTCATGGGCCTCTTCGAGGGGACAACCTCTAGTCGAGCATAGCTCTATTACAATAATATCCAATCTAGGGTTGTCATACTCTCGACTCCTATTTATACTAAACATGTCTATCAAAAGAAGCATCTAGAGGAAGATCCTTCTAGAAGCGAAAGCTTCTATTAGGTCTTCTTACATTTGACTTATTCAATTTTATTGGAGGGCCTTATTAATATTGACCTTTATTACATCTGAATATATTTTCCTACCTATGTGTGGGTTAGGACCCTAACATGTCCTCCCCCTTAAAAACAACCTTGTCCTCAAGGCTTGAGATGTGGAAATTGTTGCAGAATGGTAGTTGGTTCCTAAGTGGCATCTGTTGGAGTTGTATCTTTCCACTGGACTAACACTTCCTTGATGGTCCTCTGACACAGGCGACGATCACACTAGTCCAAAACTTCTTGTGGATGTAGCCAAATGGATCCTTCTTCGGCTAACTCAGGAAGGTTGGTTTGAATTTGACACTTAGTTCCAATCACCTTCTTTAAGCATGAAACATGAAAAACAGGATGTAGCTTCTAATGAATGGGAAAAGCTAACTGATAGTCCTCCTATCCCACATGCTTGAGAATGGTATAAGGACCACAAAATTTGGGCGCTAACTTCTGACAATGCTCGAGCTTGAGGGAATTTTTCTTGTAAGGTTGCAATCGAAGAAACACCTAATCCCCTTCTGAAAATTGACGTTCAGAGCGACCTTGATCTGCTTGTTGCTTCATGCAATTCTGTGCCATGACCAAATTCTCTTTGAGGGTACGAAGAATATCCTCTCGAACTGTAAGCGTTTGGTCAACCGCCTGGACCTTCGAGACACCAGGTAAGTATGAGAGAACTGAAGGTGGATTTTTTCCATATACTGCTTCAAAAGGAGTCATGTGTGTAGTTGTATGGTATGAAGTGTCATACCACCATTCAGCTAGGGGTAACCATTGAGCCCACTGATTTTTCTTTTCTGAGGAAAAACACCTCAAATATGTTTCCAGACACTTGTTGACAACTTCCGTTTGACCATCAGTCTGGGGATGATAAGCTGTGCTGAGATGAAATTGGGTGCCTCGTAGCTTGAAAAATTCTTTCCAAAAATTGTTGGTGAAAGTTGGGTCACGATTAGAAACAATAAAATGTAGCATGCCATGAAGCTTGAAGACCTGATCCATGAAAAGTTGAGCCACCGTGGATGCTGTAAATGGGTGTTGAAGAGCGCAAAAATGAGCATACTTGGAAAGGCGATCAACAACCACCATGATGACTGATTTATTTTTTGATTTGGGTAAGCCTGTAATAAAATCCATAGAGATATCCCTCCAAATAGCAAGTGGAATCGGAAGTGGTTGTAGTGTGCCCAAAGATTTGACTGTTTCTCCTTTGTTGCATTGACACACATCAAATTCAGCTACAAAATTACGAATGTCTTGTTTCATACCATCCTAGAAAAAAGAGCGTTTGACCCTGTCATAGGTTTTGGTGAACTCGGAGTGCCCCACTATGGGTGTAGCATGAAGCTCAGAAAGTACCGTGGATTTAAGTTTTGATTGTTTACTTAAATACAAATAGCCTTTGTATCGAAGCTCATCATGGAGCCAAGAGTACCCTGGGGAAGTTGGAGCATTGGACTGCAATTGTTGGATCAGATCTGAACTTTTGGGATCTTGTAGCCATTCCTGGCAAACAACTTGGAGCCACTCTGGTACAATGAAGGAAGGAGAAAAAAGGGATCCTTCATCTTCATATTTTTGGGAAAGTGCATCCGCAACCACATTGTCTTTGCCTTTTTTGTAACTGATCTCATAATCATATCCAAAGAGCTTAGTCACCCATTTTTGTTGCTCCGGGGAGGAAATGCGTTGTTCCAGAAAATACTTGAGGCTTTGATGGTCTGTCTTAATTTGGAAGCATTGCCTCAATAGATAAGGGAACCATAGATCAACGACATGTAGAATGGCCAACATTTCCTTTTCATAGATTGATTTGCCCAAATTTATTTCAGACAATGCTGGTAAAGACCAAAGGCCGACCCTCTTGCATAAGGACAACACCAATTCCTTTCCCTAAGGCATCACATTCCAAGACAAAGGTCTTTGTGAAATCAGGAAGGGACAAGACCGGAGTGGTGCACATGGCCATCTTCAAGGTTTGAAAATCTTGAGTAGCTGCTGGAGTCTAGGTGAAAGAGTTCTTTTTTAGGAGTGCAGTGAGAGGTGCTACAATCTTTCCATAATTCTTAACAAACTTGCGATAATAACCTGTTAAACCCATAAATCCATGCAATCTTTTGAGAGTCTTTGGGTGAGGCAAGTCTTGCATGGATTCAATCTTTCTAGGATCCACCCTGATGCCATCCTTGCCAACCAGATGACCCAAGTACTCAACTTCTGAGGCACCAAAAGCACATTTAGATTGTTTCAGGAAAAGTTGGTGCCGAGATAGTAGATGGAGAACTTGATCCACATGAGCAATATGGTCTGTCCAGGTTTTTCTATAGATGAGGATATCATCAAAGAAAACTAAGACAAAATGATGGAGAAAAGGACGGAAGACATGATTCATGAGGATTTGGAAGGTGGAGGGGGCATTACACAAGCCAAAGGGCATGACCAAAAACTCATAGTAGCCCTCATGAGTTCTAAAGGTAGTCTTGGGAATATCTTCCTCTTTCATACATATCTGGTGGTAGCCAGAACGAAGATCAAGTTTATTAAAGAACTGGGCACTACTCAATTCATCCAAGAGGTCATCGATGACAGGAATGGGAAATTTATCTTTAATGGTAAGTTTATTGAGGGCACAAAAGTCAAGACACATTCGCCAAGAACCTTCTTTCTCAGGACCATGACCACAGAAGAAGAGTAGGGGCTCGTACTAGGGTGGATAACACTTGCATTAAGGAGTTCCTAGACCATTTTCTCAATTTCATTTTTTTGGGAAAAGGGGTGACGATACAAATGAAAGGAGGCTTCCTGGTACAAGGGGAATGGAATGATCACAAACACCACAGGAAGGAGGGAGTCCCTGGGGAGTGGAAAAGATGACTTGATGTTTAGAAAGGATGGATTGGAGGTCTTGCGACACCGAGGGTGTCTCTGTTGCTTGTATGACATGGAGTTGGGAAATAACACCAGAATGACCTTTTTTGAGTATATTTTCCATGCGATGGGAACTAATGATCTCAGGTGAAATGGTGATGATGCCTGAGAACTTATATTGGTGGACCTCCTGGTTGAATTGCATGGTTAATTCCTTAAAATACATGAGAATGGGACCCAAAGTCCTTAGCCATTCTTCAACTAACACAATGTCACAACCGCCCATGTCTATAACAAACATATGAGATTTCAGGTGGTAGTCACCAATTTGGAGACACACATTTTCACAACACCCTCCAAATTTCACGGAGCCACCATTGGAAATCATGATTTGGAAATTATTGACAGTGTTAGCACCTTGTAAATCTGTTCGGCTGTGAAAACAAATGACATGGGTAACTTTTTTAACCTGCTTTAGAGCTGAGGCACTAGCCTGCTCAACTCAGAGAGGGCTCTCTCGTGTCACTTGGTAAATTAGTGGCTAGGTTTGGTTTTGTTTTGGATGGGGGTTTCATAAAACTGTTGAAGAAAGGAGGACAACATTTGGGCTATGGAGTGAGGAATGAAGAATGATTTTTCAGACGTTTTAAAACTATCCAGAGGAAAAGGCTAAATAAGGCGATGAATCTGAGTTATTCTTGAAATAAATTAGAGTTGTAAGAGGAAATAGGAAACAAATAATTGCATCAGAGCATTACAGGAATGAATTCTGAATTGGTTAAGAAGACATATACACACTCTAAATTGCTTAAGACAAGAGCATCATAAGATGAATTCTGGGCTTCTAATCTCTCAATTTAGACAGAGGAAAAGTGAAAATGAAATAAAGAATAACAAGAATCACATACTATAAGAGAAAATGAGACTCATAACCTCCACCAGTTAGAATCTTTTCGTGGATTTTTCAAAATCTTCCTTTGCATTCATATATTCATTCAAGCCCCAAAATTTACAAAGTTTTTCCTACACAGAGGGCAGACTCCCCCTTTTTTTCATGCCTTCATATCTTCGAGATAATATATATTTAAGGGATTTACTTGTGGGATCCGAAACGTTTAGACTACCCCATATTTCTAAAAATAGAGATAAGTTACAAGAAAGAAACGCTTCATAATAACAGTTATCCTATTTCAAAGGGACCGTTATGAACATGTATGTCATATTTGGGGCCCCTTTCTTTGATTACCATCTGTCCAAAAAAATTTGAGACGTGCGCCATCCTGCTCAGGAATTTATTTTAACTTGGCGATTTCCTCCTGCAAAGTACTCAACTAGGAAAATTGGTTGTCTCCGACGCTCTCCATCGTCTTCGCTTTGATTTTAGTTTTCTTTCATTTGCTTCTCTTCTTTTTCGCCACTCGCCTATAGGGTTCTTCCACCTACTCATTTATGATCAAGTCTCTCATAACAAGGTTTAACCTGATCCCTACTATCGGTTCAGTCATGGGTTTTGTATGGAACCTCGTTGCCAATATCTGTGCAACCCACCTCCCTTTCTTGCTCATAGATAAGCTTGAGACATTAGTTGAGAAACCAGTTGTGCTGGACATTTTTCTATTTACGTTGATTATATTCTTAGAGGCCATGATTTTACCCTCCTTAATTTTATAGCACACAGGGAGTCAAACCAGCTCGATATTTCCTCATTCACGAACGAGAAGATGATCGTCGAGAGCAGAATAATAGCACCCATACTCGCATATCATTAGTTATCAGGTTCCAATCATTAATCATTGACAAGATATGTTAGTTTTGCATGCTTCATTAATCCATTTCGAATGATGATCTTGTGAGTTCATTATGCGACGACGTTCGCTTAACATATTGGACGAGAAGTACTAACGACGTGAGATGATTTGATCAGCCGCCACTTCCTCCCACGAGCCGTTGATTTGACACTTTAAAACACGTGACATCAGGACTTCTATGAAAGTGGTTACAGGCAGATCACTTTTCACCCTGATACACCTCTGAGGGCGCCACGCGTCCATGCCCGACACGATGGTGGTTTTCCTCGACCCGCCCTTGATTGGTTAAGTTTTGTGTTTCTTTGCCGCCCGATATGGGTTTCATCCATTGATCCGGGATGTAGAAATATCAACGGTCCGTCGAGTTATACCTTTAGCGCCTCCACTATATTTGTCTTTATGCCGCTGGATATAGCCCGATCCCTGTAACACCCTGTTTCCCCAAGTTTGTAAAAAATAAATGGACTGGACAGAACTGTGGCAAACTCATGAATGTGAATATGTGATGTGGATGGACCTTATGGAAAAGGTCAATAAATGTGAATAACATTATGAATTTATATTGCAGGACAGCTGAGAGGGGATGTGTAGAAAAAGAGACCACGATGGCGGTGGAAGGCACCTGGAAAGGCGGCGTTAACTTTCACCGAGAATTAATACCGTATTTGGACTTCACTGGCCTAGAGAACCAAAAGCGGTTCGCTGGCCCCGAATTAAATGCCTCGCAGGCTGGTAGGTGGATGGCTCCTCAGGAATTAATGAGGGATGGGGAGGTGAACCACCCATCCATAGAGCCGTCAGACCCGACCAACGCGAGGGAAATCACGCCACACGCAACCTCGCAAGAGGATAAGGCGTGGGGTAGAAGCGATTGGGGGTAGACATGAGGGGAAGAAGAGAACTTTGGAAATATGCAGAGTGAGTGATAGCAGAGAGGAAGGAGAGTGACCTTCACTCCTAGTCACTGGTAGACAGAGATGCAGTCTCACAACATCGTGGTCTCAGCTCGGGGGTAGCTAGTGGTAAATCCGCTGGGAGTCGTTGAGCCTATGGTTGGGTGGAAACGAGCACCCCTCTAAGAATTTGCTTAACCCCTAGTGTTATTTCTAATAAGTGTTTTGCCTCTGGCATCTTGAAATATATATGTTTATTTTGATAATTATGCTCATAAGCTATGAAACTGTGAATGATTTCATTATAAGAATGTCTGTATGGTGTTTTGATCAGTACTAGTTGTCATATATTTGCATGAAAATACTACATATGGCTTATGTCCTCATGAATCGCTATTTATGTTCTTACCGACCTAATTCAGACTGCATGTTTGATTCGTGGGAGAAAGGTACCCTTATATGCCTCAGTCAGCACCGTGGGTAAACCTCCCCATAAAGATACCCTCCTTGAAAAGCCCATCAAGAACTGGGAAAGAGAACGTGAAGGCATAAGACCTTAGTAACCCTGCATGAAGAGGAACGATCCTCTTGAAAACCCGAGATGACAGCATAAGGAAGAAGTATCGAATCGACGGACGAGGTCCCGTCGGGAGATCTGTGGTCACTCACGACCGTCAGATCGGAGGAAGAAGCTGGAAGATTAAGTACCTTATCCCTGATTGGTGTTGATCGATGGATGAGATTCCGTTGGGAAATCTGCGGTCACACCCAACCGTTAGATTGGTAAGAGAAAGTAGGGCGTTAAACACCTTACCACTTGGTTTCTCTGTGTCCTCGTGGGCAGCGAAGAAATCAGACCGTAGATCTTCAAGGTCCATGGGGGTATCTGGACCGTTGATTTTTCCATGTCCAGGGAGATGTGGAAGAATGCACGGGTAGGAACCAATCTAAGCTGTCAGATCACGACTGGAAAACCCGACAACTGTTGGATCTGTCAGGAGTTACCCGAGGGTTAAGACCCTAGTGTATAGGGGTGAAAGCCCAGGTTAGATCTGAACCATCTGATGGACGGAGGCCATGTGTCGTAATATTACCCATTTCAAGAAATCGGGAATTGCGGAATCAGGAATCCTGATGACGAAGAGTTCAGGATTTTCCAGGGTGAAAACCCCGGAACAGATCTAAGCCGTCCGAATGATGGAGGCCACATGTCGTAAGATTACCCATTTCGGGAAATCGAGAATCATGAGATTGGGAGTCCTGCTGACAAGGGAGATGGACTTTCCATGGTGGAAACCCTGGAGCAGTTGTGGACCGTCCGATTTAAGGAGGCGACGTGTCAAGAGATTACCCGTTTCGGGAAATTGGGGATCGGGGATTCAGGATTTCCGTTGACAAAAACTCGGGCTCTCGCCTTGATAAATCCTGACCCATAATGTCGAGACATTAGCATGTGGCTAAGTCTCTATGAACGAATGAGATTCCTTCGGAGGATCTTAGGGTCTGTAACAACCGTCGGATGTGAGGAAGAGATGTCGGCTTTAAGATGGGGAGTGAATGCACATTAAGATAAGAAACGAGCAGATCTGGATGTCGAGAGTCCACCCGCCCAGATCTATGACTGAGGTTTAATTCCGGAGCCCCCTTGTTGTTATGCCTTTAACAAGTGGGGGGGTCCAGAATTGGACGTGCAACTCTCGAACAATTGAGATTAATTCACCTTGATCAACGGTGCTCAGGTGAATTCTGGACCCCCCTTGCCATTTTGCCTTTAATAGGGGTGGGTGGGTCCGGAATAGTGTAGCGTGTGAAATGGGGCCCGCTCCTATCATGTTGACTACTGTGTCGTATTTCCCCCTCTGCCACCTGTACTCTACTTAATCGGGCGATGGGGCTTGTTCTCATTGGCTGTTCTCTAGCCCTGTTGGGATTCGTCCCTATTGGCCGAATGCTATCCCTGTCGAGGTTCAGCGGTTACAAAGTCGAACGATTCAACACCTTTGTAGCACCGAGGCGCCAAATACAAAGAGGCACCACAATTATTTGAACTATGACCATGACCCGCGACCACATGGGAATGGGGAGAGAGAAAGAGATAGCTTGCGCTAGGCCTCCATAGGTAATTCGGGGGCTCTGATTCAGCAGAAGACCAGAAAAATTCGATTGAGGTAGTGGGTATGTGACAAAGTGGTATCAGAGCATGGTTACAACACTCGGCCTGATTGGGCTCATGAACGAGTTGTGCATAAGCTCCGTTCAAAGCACTCCTATGAGTAGTAACCCCCTAAGTTAACTCTCTTGTCCAGGAATAAAACTTGGAAACGAGAACCCTACTGTGTATGCATGTGAAAGAGTTATAAATTTATGCACAAGTTATAAAATGTATTTAACTCTTGACTAATAACTAGCATTTGTCTTTTCACCCAAGCGTATGATCAACCGCGAGAATTTATAGACGCAGAAAATGGTGACTCACCAAGAGATGGGAGAAGGCTCCCATAATAGAGATGAAGAGTCTGACGAAAGAAGAGCAATATGAACCCCTCCAGATCTTGCTGAGACTGTGAGGAGTCTATTGAATTGCAAAGCTGCAAGGCCGACAATGAAAGGATGATGAAAGAACAAGAAAAATAAACTGAAATTAATGCAGTTTTACTGCAGAGCTTATCCGACCTACAACGACAAATGCAACATGAACCCGAGATGCAGAAACATGGTCGTATCAGTGGCCATACTGAGAGGAGCACCTCAAGAAAGGTCCACCCTAGAGGTAAAGGACC
>ML781229.1:142188-189820 GCA_009831015.1 Picea engelmannii
CCCTTTCTATTCTGCCTTTAATGGGGGGGGGGTCCGAAATAGTGTGGCATGTGAAATGGGGCCCCCTCCTGTCCTGTTGACTACCGTGTCACATTTCCCCCTCTGCCACCTATACTCCACTTAACCTGGCGATAGGGCCTGTTCTCATTGGATGTTCTCTAGCCCTATTGGGATTCATCCCTATTGGCCGAACGCTAGCCCTGTCGAGGTTCAACGGTTACAAAGTTGAACGATTCAACAACCCTGTAGCACTGAGGCACGAAATACAAAGAGGCACCGTGATCATTTGAACTATGACGATGACCCATGCCCACATGGGAACGGGGAGAGAGAAAGAGCTAGCTTGCGCTAGGCCTCCGTAGAAAATTCGGGGGGCTCTGATTCAGCAGAAGAACATAAAAATTCGATTGAGGTAGTGGGTATGTGACAGTCCCCAGACTATCATACTTCCACAATGATATAACATTTTGCTAAATTTCTGAAATTTGGATCCTGATCTTAAAATTGTTATGGTGATAACATTGGCTCTAACTGGGGACGCTATCCTCCCTATGAGGTAGCAAAGAACTCGTAGACCCGGTGCCTGATCGATTGGGTTGTTCCCAGAACATGTGTGTGTACCCTGCTCCATCCTGTCAGTAGTGTCTGCTGAAAACCAAACTTTGCACACTGCTATCAACTTGATATTGAACACTGAATACACTGCTGAAATATGACTGTACATACTACTGGAAATCCAAACTGAAAAATGCTTGACCAACAAGCTTATTCGCATACTCCTACCTACTTTAACTGCTACAATGAACTTCCAATCAAGTGAAATCAAAATGCCAATGCAACCATGCAAGCATTTTATCCACTATTTGTTTACTTTGCACAAGCTTGCTCTAATTCCTGCTTACTGATATTTCATTCAAAAATTCATTGATAAATCCAAATCTCAAAAAATTAAAAACATTTGGACTGTTCATTGCCTCCAAAAAAACTGCAAATGGATCCTCTAAAATATGCAGAAAACAACAATCATGTTTCACCCCTTCCACTGCGTTCCTGTTTTCATGTGATTTAACATGTTGATTGCCACCAAGAGGCTGAAAAGTCTGCTGAGACTGCTAGAAATAACAATCTTCTGAATCAAGAGACAACGTTAGCTGAAATGAAACCCCTAGTGGAAAGAAATCCATGTCTAATGATGATGTTGATTTACTATCATCTTTATTTCCAATTTGGTAGTTGAGCACAGACTGCAAATCTGAACTGAGATAACCTTCCATGTAATCAACAACATGGTCATTAAATGTATGAGAAGGTTGTTGGTCTTCCTCACTGATAACAATTTTCACATGTAAACCCGTGCCACTTTGAATGCAATCAGATTTCCCTACTTCCTCTGTTATCTTATTATTTGCTTTCAACAATTCAAAGGAAGAAAAACATAATGGAAGATAGTTTTCATTTGCAAAACCACTTCTTTCTTCAAATTTAACATTATGCCTAGAGGATTTCTGATTTGAAACATTATAGACATTTTGTTTCAACAGTTCGAAAGAGGAAAAACACAATGGCAAGGCTCTTTCACCTGATTCAAAACCTTCTTCATTTTCTTCACTGCTGCCAAGGCACATTTTTCAATTTCTTTGGATTGCTGAACACACTCATTTTCATATTCGTCTTCAACCAATGGCTGCAAATTTGTATTGACAAGATCTTCTATGTAACAAGTATCAGGGTCATCAAACACATGAGAAGATTGCTGCAATTTCTTGTCAATTTTTTTCAGTGAATCAATGTGATTTGGCATTAACACACATTCCTTTGCTTCAATGATGATCTTAGGATTTTCTTTCAACAATTTGAATGAAGAAAAACATAAATATAAAGAATTCCCTTCAGCCGATTCAATACTTTCTTCTTTGTAACTGTGATATGTAGGCTGATTTCTCTCATTACACTACTGAAAAGGAACATTTTCTAATAACGAACATGCAATTGGTTGTTCTAGGGAGTCAACATCATAATCATCATCATATTCATCATATATAGGAAAATCAACAACATATGCAATGCCATCTAACAAGAACAAACTTGGAACACCAACATGTTCTTCAACAAACTGATTTGCAAATTCATCTTCTTGACTGTCTACAAATGAATACATAAAACAATCAGCCCCTTGCTTATCATGGGATGGATCAGAAGCTAACTCAACACCTCCTCTTTCAACAAGTGGAATATAATTTTTTTCAAAATCATTAGCATTGGAAACTTCAAGAGGACCTATGATATTGTCAATTCTATGCTCAAGATTCCAATCAACTATTTTCAGATCATATTCACTTTCATGTTCTTGAGCATTCGACCCCTCATTTTGTATCTATTTACATGCTTGGATGTTGTGTTGAATGTCCTGAGCATCATTAAACATTTGTTGTAAAGACTTAGGTCTTCTTTCCATCAGGAGGAAAGACAAATATGGATGAAGAGTAGTTGCATAATGGAGCATGGTAGCAACTTCAGTGGGTTGAATTTCTTTGGACAAATTATAATAGATACTGGAAAAACTTCTACTAAATATAGAAATAGTTTCATTGCTCTATTTTTTTAAGGCATAGAACTCTATAAGCTATAGATCCAAAGATTTATTCCTTCCCAAAAACTTTAAAAATACATCCTTCAATTCCTCCCATGAGCTAATTGTCTCTGGCTGCAAATGTTTAAACCAGTCTTTGGTGTCTCCTTTCAAGGATTGAGAGAAGGCCCTCATACAAAAATCATCATGGTCATTCTCAAACAAATCTATAAAATGCTCAAACCCTTGGATGTGTTTTTCAGTTGGGATGGAATTAGGTTCCCCATCAAACATAGGTAGGTACTCATAGTGTTTTGGAGGAAAATCATGAAGGATGTGGGGTAACTTTAAGGGTATGTATCTATGCTGAGTCTTGGAGGGTGTTGGATCAAGTGCAAGAGATGAAATACCAACCCTGGTTTCATGAAGCTCATCAACTTGGTTATGGTCATCACATGGCCCAGATGGAAAAGTTTTATCAAAATCAGTGATACAGTGAGGATATGCATGTACAACTTTAAGAGGAGGATATACAATTGTAATATTCTCATGATCATCATTAGAATGCAATAGGTAAAGAAAAATTTGTTTGGCATGTTCAAGGAAGGACTAGAGGCAACTTATAACAAACAATAAAATGCCTTGGAAAAAATCCAAATTTAAGTACTTGTTTTCTTCCATAATGTCTTTTCATACCTCTGTCAAGGGATGTCATATTCGAATGGAGTCTCTGAATTACATTTGAATATTGAGTGGAGTCGCCAATAATTTTTTGGAATATGGATTATGCATTGAGAGTGGAGTCGCCATTGAAGATTTGAATTTATGGATTCTTCTACCAGTGGAATCACCTTCAAACTGATTTTCTGATGTGTGGAGTCACTAGAGCAGGAATACAACCAATATGTGCCTAAGTGTCTACTGCTCTCAGACCTTAGAACTCAACCATGTCATTCTTCCCAGGGAATTTTTTTCAATTTCGTCCCTGACAACGGTGCCAGAATGTTAGCACCCTGTAAATCTGTTCGGCTGTGAAAACATACGATAGGGGTAACTTTTTCAACCTACTTTAGAGCTGAGGCACTAGCCTTCTCAACTCAGAGAGGGCTCTCTCATGTCACTTGGTAAATTAGTGTCTAGGTTTGGTTTTGTTTGGGGGGGTTTCATAAAATTGCTGAGGAAAGGAGGACAACATTTGGGCTATGGAGTCAGGAATGAAGAATGAATTTTTAGACGTTTTAAAACTATCCAAAGGAAAAGTCTAAATAAGGCGATGAATCTGAGTTATTCTTGAAATAAATTAGAGTGGTAAGAGGAAAGAGGAAACAAATAACTACATCAGAGCATTACATGAATGAATTCTGAATTGGTTAAGAAGAAATATACATAGTCTAAATTGCTTAAGCCAAGAGCATCATTAGATGAATTCTGGGCTTCTAATCTCTCAATTTAGACAGAGGAAAAGTGAAAATGAAATAAAGAATAACATAAATCACATACTATAAGAGAAAACAAGACTCATAACACCACCAGTTAGAATCTTTTCGTGAATATTTCAAAATCTGCCTTTGCATTCATATATTCATTCAAGCCCCAAAATTTACAATTTTTTTCCTGCACAGAGGGCAGGCTCCCCCCTTTTTTGCATGCCTTCACATCTTCGAGATAATATATATATAAGGGATTTACTTGTGGGATCCGAAATGTTTAGACTACCCCATATTTCTAAAAATAGAGATAAGTTACAAGAAATAAATGCTTCATAATAACAATTATCCTATTTCAAAGGGACAATTATGAACATGTATGTCGTATCTGGGGCCCCTTTCTTTGATTACCATCTGTCCAAAATGTTCTGATACGTGCGCCATCCAACCTGGGAATTTATTTTAACTTGGCGATTTCCTCCTGCAAAGTACTCAACCAGGCAAATTGGTTGTCTCCGACGCTATCCATTGTCTCCACTTTGATTTTAGTTTTCTTTTGTTTGCTTCTCTTCTTTTTCACAACTCACCTATAGGGTTCTTCCACCTGCTCATTTATGATAAAGTCTCTCATAACAGGGTTTAACTTGATCCCTACTGTCGGTTCAGTCATGGGTTCTGTA
Organism: Picea engelmannii; assembly: GCA_009831015.1. Classification (NCBI taxonomy): domain Eukaryota; kingdom Viridiplantae; phylum Streptophyta; class Pinopsida; order Pinales; family Pinaceae; genus Picea; species Picea engelmannii. The sequence goes on from ML781229.1 coordinate 146,865, forward strand.
TGGAACCTCGTTGCTAATATCTGTGCAACCCACCTCCGTTTCTTGCTCATAGATAAGCTTGAGGCATTAGTTGAGAAACTGGTTGTGCTGGAAATTTTTCTATTTATGTTGTTTATATTCTTAGAGGCCATGATTTTACCCTCCTTAATTTTATAGCACGCAGGGAGTCGAACCAGCTTGAGATTTCCTCATTCACGAACGAGAAGATGATCGCCGGGAGCAGAATAATACCATCCATACTCGCATATCAATAGTTATCAAGTTCCAATCATTAATCATTGACATGATATGTTAGTTTTCCATGCTTCATCAATCCATTTCGAATGATGAGATTTTGAGTTCATTATGCGATGACGTTCGCTTAACATATTGGAAAAGAAGTATTGACGATGTGAGATGATTTGACCAGCCACCACTTCCTCCCACGAGCCTTTGATTTGACTCTTTAAAACACGTGACATTGGGGCTTCTGCAAAATTGGTTACAGGCAGACCGCCTTTTGCCTCGATACACCTCTGAGGGTGCCATGCATCCACGCCCAACACCACGGTGGTTTTCCCCGGCCCGCCCTTGATTGGTTAAGTTCTATGCTGCTTCGCCACCTGATATGGGTTTCAGTCGTTGATCCGGGCTATCGTGAGATCAACGGTCCGTTGAGTTATACCTTTATCACCTCTGCTATATTTGTATATATGCCACTGGATATAGCCCAGTCCCCAGACTATCATACTTCCACAGTGATATAGCATTTCGCTAAATTCCTGAAATTTGGATCCTGATCTGAAAATTGTTATGGTGATAATAGAGAGCATGGATGTAGCAATGAGTTTCTTGGGCAATGCGGCGATGAATAAAATTATGGGTGCTTCCACTATCAACCAGAATGATGACCTTTCTATTCTTGATGTAATCAATTAGCTTGAGGTTTTGGGGAACGAAGAAGCCAGTGAGAGCATTGAGGGAAATGACCGGTTCTACTTTGGGAGGGTCTAAGGGAGGGGTTATATCAGTGGTTTCAGGTGACTCAGACACAAGGGGAGTTTTAACATCCTCTTCCAAAATATCCTCTGATATGTCCATAAAAAGATTTTGTTCCTTACACTTGTGGCTCGGGAAATATTTTTCATCACAATTATAACAAAGGCCTTTAATTTGGCATTCCGCCATTCCAACCCTGGTCAATTTTTGGATCTTTAGTGGAGCAGAGGGAGTAGTGGGATTTACTGGTTTAGTGCGAGGGATAAAGGAGGGTTTTTAGTTTTGAGAAGATACAACCTGTTGTGATTCTTTAGCTCTTTTAGTAGCCTCCACCCAACTCTGAGGTCGACCCATGGGGACATGGGCCCGAATCTCATCCTTGAGGCCACTGATAAAACACTCTCAGAAAAAGGCATCAAACATGCCCTCTGTCCTAAAATCCAGGCGCTCAAAGGAAGATATAAAGTCTTCCACTGTTCCTGATTGTTTCAAATTTTTCAAACGATCCAAATGGTTGGTGTCAGTGTCAAAGCGTTCATAAAGCTTTGCCACAAAGTGTGTCCAAGCAATATACCCTTGACGGGAAATTTTTCTCCATTGACACCATTGCCAACGTTCTTGATCTAGATGGAGAACACCATACAAGAGTTTGGCCAAGTCATCTGTAATTCCGTATAAAGAGAAATAATGTTCCATTTGGGTTACCCAACCAGTGGGATCCAAGCCATCAAATTTGGTCACATCCACCTGCGGGAGGCGTAGGTCACGTGGAAAGTGATGGTGCTGAAAGTTATGGGAATGAGGGGAATTTCTAGCTTCAGTCTGTGAAGGTGGTTCATATAAAGGGTTATCTGTAGGGATACGCATCTTGGTGCAGAGCGTCGAAACGACAGATTCAAGCTAGGTGGTCAGGTCTTGTTTGATTTCCTCCATTGAGGACTGGATGGTTGTATTGATGGTGACAACATTGGCACTGAGTTTTTTCACTTCTTGTTGGGTCTCGGTTAAATTAGATTGCAAGGTATTGAAGCGATCTTCCAAGTCTTGTCTACGGGTATGGGCCATGATGACGAGGGAACCAAAATGGGGTGGGTGGGGTCAATTTTTTTTCTAAAAAATGATATGTATGAATGTGATAAGGGAGAAGAGATGAATCCAATGGAATAGGTCTCAAATAATGGTGCAAATATTTCCAGACCTTTTTTTTTTTTACACCTACGGAGTTATACTTCGGTCTGAAGAATACTGCAGTGATGAAATTCCCAAATTATTAATTAGGAAGAACTGTGTAGTGATTTGGCAACTGGAACATAGTTGCGCGACAATAGATCTTGTCTGTTTTAATTTGTTTATGTTTTTGTCCCCAAGGGTTAGGTATTCAAGGGTTCTACAGACAAGGGTTTTCCCTCTGCTATAGCTCTTTGATATACGTGCAGGGTCCAACAGTATTACTCGGCCCAATATCTAAGGGCACTAACTAAGGAGGCTAGATTGTACCCTTAGCTGTACTACCCGACTACCCAGGTACTAGAGAGTATCTTCTCAAGTGTTGTTCTCGGTGGCACTATAGTAGTCAGGCGGACGATCAATTTATCTAAAGAGGGCTTCAGGTAATATAGGTCGATCCATACACAGGTGTTGTCTGATGTGCTACCACTTGAAGGGGTACCAACAGGGGTTACAAGGGTGGCCAACTGATGTGCACTTAAGTACCACTTGTATTTATTGCATGTATGAATCCCTCAACTGCGGGTTTATGCATGTAACGACATATATTTGTGGCTTAAAGACACCGAAATACGTCTCTGCCCTGGAGACAAATTTTACCACAATTTCTTCCGAGGAAAGTTCTCTGATACCACTTCTAATATACCAGATATAAAAAGTATGCAGAACAGAAATAAAATTCTAGAAATGGCAGAATAATAGCAATATAACCAGAACAATCACCACAATAACATGGAAATGATATAATAATAACACAAAAATAGCACTTTGATTCTGAGAGCAATGTTCATGGGCCTCTTCGAGGGGGCAACCTCCAGTCGAGCAGAGCTCTATTACGATAATATCCAATCTAGGGTTCTCATACCCTCGACTCCTATTTATACTAAATATGTCTATCAAAAGAAGCATCTAGAGGAAGATCCTTCTAGAAGCGGAAGCTTCTATTAGGTATTCTTACATTTGACTTATTCCATTTTATTGCAAGGCCTTATTAATATTGACCTTTATTACATTCGAATATATTTTTCTACCTATGTGCGAGTTAGGACCCTAACATATCTTCAATATATATCACCTCTCTCTAGAGGTAATGAACTTTAATGTCCATTCCCAAGATATTATATGATATTAAATTGGGATTCAATAAAGGTAAGGTGACATAATAAGTTGCTATATTCTATTGGGGTTCAATGCCTCCATAAAATAACTAGTAGAGGTAACATGACATACTCAACACCAATGAAATTGGGCCTCCTTACCCTTCAAACAATTTGATCTTATTGACAAAAGGAATTTTTTCCTATCCATTGTTTTGAAATTGATTCACACCCATATGGTTAAAAATTTGGGTTAGTCCCCAATACGTTAAACAACACACTTACCAGAATTTAGCCTAAGTCTTGATAAGTATTACCAATATATATTATTTCACAATAGATTATATGCATTGACCTTTTAACTATTTTTTTTTAACAAAAACTAGGAGATTTGTATTATCAAAAAGGGTGTGGTTGAAACAGTTGAGGAGTTACAAAGTCGTTCAAAATTCGGGCCAATCTAGGGCCTCAACTAAACCATTACTATAAGCTACTAATGACTATTTCAAATACTAAAATGAAAACTTCACATAGAACAACCTTACTGAATACACTAGGAAAAGGACTCCGAGGATAAAAATGAAGACATACTGCATCTAAATTAACCTGTTGGGGAGGAACTCACCTATTTGGCTGACTTACAGGCCTAAATTCATGTTACCATTGGTTGTGATGTGGCATGTGATGTATTATTCTTTCTAACTACCATACAAACTTCATTTGCAGATGAGGAGGTACTTATGATGCCTATATTTCCTGGATTTTCTTGGTCTGGAGCTTCTATTTTTTCTTCATTTGATACCCCAACATCATCATCCTGATCTGCCCAAATAGTTGATGGTTGAGGAGTAGACTGGATTCGAAGTCCCTCATCTGAACCTTGAGGGGAAGACACCTCTTTCTTCGACTTCTGGTTGGAATCCGGGCTCGTGTTTAGAGATAACGGAGTTGGATGAAGAGGAGGATCTGGCTGAGATGTCTTTTCACTGACTTGAGGGGTTTTTCTGCATTCCTTTGAGATTATTGGATGGTCGTCATTTGATCCCACCCATTTAGTGGATTTTTGAGGTTTTCTATTCTTCTTGGGCCCTTTGGGACAATGGGTTGCAATATGTCTCGTTTGAAAACAAGATCTGCAATGCAAGGAAACTCTCTCATAGTATAGTTTTTGAGACCAAGAATAATTTTTACCAGTAAGAATAAATTTAGCTGGGAATCATTTACTGAAGTCCATTTCCATGCAGACATGAGCAAAAGTGGAAGTGTTGTGCCTTGTAGTTTCACGACAATCAAAGTGGAACTTTACCAAAGCCGAACCGATGGCTTCAAGAGAGGGTAAACCCCAAAAATGCAAGGGAAGGTTGGGAAGCCTCACCCAAATAGGAGCTATAGAAAGAATGTCAGTAGCTGGATTAAAAGAAGGAGTCCAGTGTTTCATGCACAAAACCATGGACCTGAGTTGAGAATCAGATCACGATCTTCCTCAATGTCGAACTCAACAATGAAGAATCCTTTAGCACAAGGATGAATGAAATATTGTTGCTACTTAATAGGGATCCATGTAGTTGAGATCCAATTGTTGATCTAAGCTAACTTTGGCCAAAAACCATTGAAATGACAGACCAAACTCACAGATCTATAGTATTCTTCCTCTTCCTCGACATCTTGTCCCATGGGAATGACAAGGGGAGGGGATTCCTGAACCAGAAGAGACGAAGAAAGAGGAGGAGAGCCCCGTTGAATAACATCTTGAAAAGAGGCCCTGGATAGCGAAGATGAAACTGACCTAGACATAGTGATGGAAGGGAAGGCCCCACTCATGCCTGGGGTACCCGCAGAGATGAACATATCATCGGCCATTGCCGACGAATAAAATAAAAATGGTCTTCAAGCCCGGTTCGCATAGAGGTCGCGAGCGACCAGGGTTAAACCCTAGCCACATGCTCCAGGGGAAGAGCGACTCCATCAGAGATTGCCCGAAATATGCATCTATATCACTATCACATTTACTCTTGAAGGGTTTCTTTATTTCCTGCTTCCCTACCGACTTTCTAACTATTACCATCTAACTTCCATAGATTTTTAATTTGCAAATTTGTTCATACGACATGTAAATACAAGTTGTCATCATCCTCTCTACTCAAGTAAAATACACCTAACTCGTAAATGTGTATTTATATTATCAAAATAATCAATTTCTTTACAAAAATTATATATATAGAATAAATAAAATAATATAAAATTATATTCATAAAATAAATAAATAAAAATAGGAATACTATCCAGTATACTCCCATGACTAATTTAAAAAACATCATACAACATTATACCACATACATATAATTGTGACATGTCCATAATATCATAACATAAGTGCCATACATAGCGATCAACACATTGGGAGCGGTCGATTCAAACTAAACTCGTAACCTCATATTAATTATTGATTTGAAAGGTAAGAAAAACACATAACATTACAATAATGTTATATACAGAGAGACATTTCATTATTATTATTAATTTCCATATAGAAAGATCAAAAGAAAGAAAATTTATTAATTTTCATAAATAAATAAATTAATTAAAAAAAATCTATATACCTCTCATCACATATGACACACACCAGAGACCTCAATTTACCAGCCGACTCAGGAAGTTGCTTCACATGGGAACACTCCCTCATATCAAGTGTATTCAAACTAGATAACACTTAAATAAATGTTGTCAGATCCAACTTATTGTAATGTTAGAGAGAGGTTGAGAGAATATCTCAACAACCTCCAACAATCTCAAACCAATCCCAAACTTAGTACACAAAAATAATATAATAGCACTAATATAATGTTGTTGGACACACCGACCACACTTAGAGCGGGGGTGAATGAGTGTGGAGCTCTTTTTCCCAAAACTTCCTTCTTACACAAAACTCATTAGTTAGCAATCACCATTTACTCATTACTTATTGCTGTCATTTATAACCAGTTAGATGTGAACATATATCAACAACATATATCGACGATATATCATCAAAAAAATCATCACCACAAGAAACACAAAGAACACAAGATGTGTGCACAATTTTCATTTTATTACAAACTTCAATCCTTGGGGTTTATCAACAACAACTGAATAGAGTACAACTCTACAAGAGCACTAACTCTATATGCAAGACTCAACTTACATCCTCAACACCAACTGAGATGAGGCAACAATCCTCAACAAATATCAATCTGTCACAGGTATGCGACCTGTCGGTAATGCAACACGCGTATGTACGCACCCTACTAGTAGTACAACCTGCGTATGTATGCGACTAGTATATACTACATCATGCGTATACTTCTGAACAACTAGGGTTTTGAATTTCTTTACACACTCAGATACTCCACAACCTGCAATCACATTCTCTTCTGTCTTTCACTGTCCAAACTGATCCACAGCCAGTCACAACACATCCAATCTCTCCAACAACTTTATTCATGCTTTTCAACCATACAATATGAATGCTACTCAATCATGTACAGGAAACCAGTATACTATAGAAATCATATCAACACTAAGTCATAAGAGTGCTTCTCACTCTATCAACCAACACAAACCACATCACAAAATCCATACCAAGAATGCCTTAAGCATTCACCACACAACAAGCAATAGTATCCATCAAGACAATAATATAACCATACCATAGTTTCTATGCCAGATCTGAATCCATATAATGCAGATCTGGAACCTACTTCAGTCTTCAAGAGCCTATCCTCAACTCAACCACCAATCTCCATGACGTCATCCACTGTACGCGCCCTGTCTTCATACAACCCGCGTATGTACGTGCCCTGGCTCATTGTAGCCCGTGTACACATCAGAAACTAGGGTTTCTGAACTTCCAAGACTTCTGCTGTCAGAATCTTAGACTTGCCAAAACTATGATGCGTTCATGAGATCCCCCATACTCTCTCTCTCTTAGAATAGATCTTCAATCATGCTCAAGAGATACACAAGATATGCTCCCCCAAAAATGTGCATTTCACAAGAGACCCTTGCCTCTTATTTATACTCTTCATCTTTTAGGTCACTTAACCCACTTCTAGGTCACTTAACCTATTTTCCTCATTTTAGGGTTAACCACTTTCCATAAATAGAAAATTCTCCATTACTTTATCACTTAAATGTTCCTCCTTGACTTTGTCACCTCACTTTATCATTTAAATAATCTTCTTTGATTTGTCACTTTACTTTATTATTTAAATAATGATTTCTTCTTTTCAAGTTCTTTTACTTCTTTGACCTTTTGGGGCTTCAAGCCAACATATGAGGGTCCTCCAACTTCGTAAGGCCATAACTCTCAAACCATGAGGAGTTATGTGACATTCCACATACCACCGGAAATGGCATGACAAGCACTATCCATCTAGGCTAGTTTCACTAACAAATTCACTAACAAATTCACTGATATTCAATTCATTATTCTCCAATCAAGCATGGGTTCTCCAACCATTCTTCTATGATAACTCAACTGTAAAGCGTCTTCCCATGAGGGATTTCACCATAAGGGGACCACTTTGGAATTCATCCATTTGTGCTCTTTATCAACCATGATAATACTATAATGATCAATCTAACTATGCATCATATATCAAGGAAATCACATCAATCCATCTTTGCATCATATATCAATGACAACTCATTGATCCATCTTCATTTATGCATGACATAATATGCATCATATACATGAAATCTATCCATTCTCATCAAGGACAATACATATTACATTTGACATCAATCATCAATCAATCAATCACTTGACATCAATCATCAATCAATCAATCACTTGACATCAATCAATCAAACCATTGGCATCAATGACAACATGATCCAACAATATCCCCCTTTGGCATTTATGGCAATACCAACATTGATGTCAACACCAATCATTGATGTCAACATGTAGACAAGGCATGATCTACATCAATAGTCATCAAACATATCAATGTGATTATCTCTCCCCATCAATAAACATCAATCACATCAATGTGATTATCTCTCCCACTTTGACATCAATGGCAAAGGGTCATTCTCCCCTTTGGGCTGCTCCCCTTGCTTGAACTCTCCTTGAGGTTGCTCCCCCTGTCTGAATGCCTTTGATCTTACTCTGAATAATCTCTTGATCTGAAAATAGAGGCTGACTTGTTATGCTATGCAAGCACCCTCTACCTCATTAAATTAAACCTTAACAGGACCTTGCTTCATGTGTTAAAATGTGCAAACTGGTTTATGTGTTTAGTTCTTGCTTCTTCTTGTCAATGTTCATGTGAGAGGAAAGGTTCTTTTAAATGCTTAAATATGTGCTATAATCAAATACACAACAATATAAAGTGCAGCAAATAACACAGCAAACTCACAACAATAGCAAGATGATAAAGGAGTTCACCCCTCTCTGGGCTACATCTCCTTGAGCCTCCTTCAATGGACTTGGCTCTTTGGGATTAGTTTGTCAAATGCTCTTTACAATATGCTGCTCAAATCCAATGGATTTACAGACTGTACCATTGGGTTCAGAATACATAAAACCCCCAAAAATGACTATTAAAACTCTGAAAATGGACAATGGCTCATCCAACAATGACCTCTTCTACATGTGACCTCCAAGCTTCCCTGAGCTTCAATGAGGCAAAAACACCTGTAAAAGTCCTCCAATGGATCTGAAACGTATCCAAAAATGTTCAGAGCATAATAATCAGTCAGAAATGACTATTCAGTCTCAGAAAATGGACATGGGCTCATCTGAGCAATGCCTCAAACAATGAGGGCTTTAAGGCTCCTGAAGCTTCCTCAAACTTCAAATGTGAAAAACCTACAAATGGGCTCTTCAAATTCCTGTGAAAATGGTTCCAATGGACTCAGGACATCCAAAAACCCCTAGTTGGGCTTTTACAGCTCCTCATTTGGCCAAAAATTGAAGAAGTTATGCTTGCTGCCATTTTTCTCCTTCAAGCCTGCTGTAACCTGTTCGCCATTTCGCACCCGTGGAAAGTGAACCTAGCTCCGAGCGTTTTTGCGTGCCTAAACCCAGCACCAATGCGTGTTCCGAAAATCGTGTCAAAATGTTGAACAGTTACCCGGAATAAAGCCCCCAAGAACGGAGGTGTTGGGCGCATGGGGCCATGTGGCCACATCCTAGCGCAAATGTGGGGCTCCGTTACATGGTTAACTCCGAACTTGACATGTGGTGGGTAATCATTTCAAAACAAAAACCAAGTTTTAAAACCACGCGCCCTCGTGTAAAGTGGTCGCATGTAAATAAAAAGCAATGGAGCTGGGGCTTATTTTTGATGCCTCCCGCGCGCGCCATATGTAAAAACAATGGTCAAACGAACCCATAATAACCGTGGGTTTAACCCATAACATAATTCACGAGCGTGCAATTGCATAAATAGTGTGGTTATAAATTATAACATAAAACCTTGGGTTTTTAAACCACAATCTCGCACATATAGCATAAAACCGTGCTATAAGGTTCAATCCACGCCCTTCGTATACAGGAATGGTCGTATGAAATTTGATACATCCATGGGCTATATATAATACAACCCCACGCGTCAATACGTGGTCATGTGAAAGGGTATTGTGACCGGGGGCTGGGGCTTAGCCCCACCCCCGCGCCAAAAAGTGAACCCTTCAACATATAATAATATTTCAACATATAATTAATAAACCACATAACGTGGCGCGTTGGTAGGCTGTCATTTGTTAATTCTTTCACCGGTGGGGAGGTCCGGGGGTCGAACCCCGTGGCCTCCATAATTTTAATAAACCACAAAACCATCAACAACCAATAAATGGGTGCCACGTGGCAGCCCTTCATTGGGCCACGTGGCACCTTTCCATTGCTCAGAAAAACGCCACGTGTCGCAACATTACTCGTCTACCAATAGACCAATCACAACGCGACACATCATCTGCCTGCCACGTTGATTGTACGGTCTCCACGTCAGCACTGTACGGCCCTGCCACGTGGCAGTACGGCCTGCCCAATCAACATCCTTTTTTTTTTCCCTGTTTGGCTTGGCGAATAGATCGCGATAAATTCTCCATACGGACTCCGTTTGTGAAAGTAAATATACCGCCGGAATCAGGAGAACGAGACGGATGCAATGGCACCATTTTCATCACATTCTGAGCACTTTGAATTTTGAGCAAATTTTTGACCCCTGGTCTAGATTCTGATCATCTCTCCCCTTTTGAACAAGGGATATCACTCTGATGTAATGCTGAAGATACATCGCTCATACTCCCCCTGTGACCATTGCTCCCCCGGGAACTATGCCTCTATGCTCTTTCTTCAAGTATAGGGCTCTTTTCTCCTCCTAGAACCATGGGAAGAAGAATGACTCCCAAGATGGGTATGTCTCCCCCTATATTCTCTGCAAGATGAACAATATGCTACCATATGATGATCCTTGGACATTTTCACGCATCAAAATCATGCCATACCAACCATCATGAAACAAAAGTTATGTCAACAATAAAATATAGAATCGTGAGTAGAAAATCACCCAAGTACATCATGTAACAATTGTGTGCCCATGATGAAAAACACCCATGTACATCAATACCATACAATGTGCCATAAGATCACATCAATGGAATGTATCAACCATATGCCAACATGTGCATCCACCAATATGCCAACCATGTGCATCAAACAAATACCAATTGTTGTGCTAATCAAGTAATACCAATGGTGTACTATCATCAAGCATATGCCATCTATGAGTATACCATACATGTACATCAACATGTATCATCGCTTGTACCAAGAAAGTACATCAACCATGCACCAATACCACAACATGATGAATCCTCATACATGTATGCCAAATCCTCCATAAAATATGTGCCAATCAAACTGCTAGTAGATGCCTCTACCATTGTACTAGAAATGTACCAATCATGCATTAACTATAGATCATCAATGATGTACAACATGATCACCTCATCAACTCACCAACCACATGTCCCAATATGCAGCCCATCCATATGTCAAATGCATGCATCAAGTTTTCCAACAAGTAAGCTTCCAACAATACATCATAAGATATATCAATGAAACTCAAAATATGTACCAACCATGTACACCAACAGATCATCATCAATCCTCCATTCACTACAACAAATACTAAGCATCCAACAACATATGTGCTAGTACTATGCTTCAATAGATCAATGAAATCTCTAGCTAGCATCATCAAGATATATCACATGACCAAGGTGCCATAACTTCACTGTCATAGCCAACATTTTTCTTCAACAGAAAATGCCTCAATCCATACTCATGGGCTAGTGCCATGCATCCAAGATATCCTTTCATTATTTTTTATCATCACTTTACATAATCCAATATAGAATCATGAAAACCTGCAGTAAACAATGTCAGAACCTGCAACAAACCATGTCAGACCCTGCAACTGAGTTATATCATTACATCAAGCTGCAACCCCTGTGCATTGCCCCTTTCCCAAGGATTTACCACATATACGCGTCCTACTGCACAACAACTCGCGTATGTATGTGACCTATTCAAGGTCAGCCTGCGTATGTACGTGACTGTTACCACTGTCACTCACGTATGCTTCAGTAGATGACACACTTGAGCTTCTCTCAAGGCTTCCATTTTGCTCTGGTTTTTCAGTCTTCTTCACCCACTTCTGAAGGTGTCCCTGCTTCTCAGAAATTGAGCTATGATATTCCATATTTCAAATATGTCTCCCTTCCTTACTTCATTCCTTCTTCTAGTCATGCTATGTGAATTCCTCATCATAGACTTTCTTCTTGTGTTCCAACACTCCTGGGACTTGTGACCAAATCCACTATAGCTGTAGCATCTCATGCTGTGATAGTGAACAACAATGTGTCCTACTTGATCACATCTCCAACACCTTGTGGTGTTATAAAATATTCCATTATATCTCCTTTCATAAGATCTACATTCCAAATCTTTGTGACCATATTCATTACATGAATAACATTGACCATGAAAAACACTTTCATACCTTTTCTTTGGTGTCCATTTTATTTGAGATGTAAAGGTAGCTTCTTGATGTCTTTCTTGCTTAGTTATTTTGAAAATCTCCTTGCCTTTTGTAGATGGTTTACTTGCAACCTTTTCTTCATCCTTTACCTCATGCTTCTTTGATGTGCTTGCTTCATCATGTGTAGCTTCTTTCTTGTATTGAAGACCTGATTTATCATTTGGTGATCTTTGACTTTCCAAGATCTCACTCAAGATTAGTGAGCTATTCAAGAATTTGTTTGACTTCTCTACTTTCTTTCTAAGATAAACAACTTCATCTTCTAACTTATTGCATGACTCTTCCTTTTCATTAATTTGATTCTTCAATAGTTCTTCTACCCTTTTGGCTTCTTCAATTTTGGTCTTGAGATGGACAATAGTTTCAAAACTTTTTCTAATTTCATCATCTACCTTCATATATTGTAATCATTCTTTAGTATTGTGATCTCTTCTTCCTTTTCTTCTAATTGAGTCTTATTACTCTCTTCTTGTTCTTTGAGCATTCCCTTTAACTTCAAGATGTTCTTTTGACTCCTCCTAAGAAATGTCTTAGTATTATCCAAAAGATAGCTATAGTATATATAATAATGGTCATTGCTATATTCATATAAACCATCTTCAAATTTCTTTCGAAGTTCTAATAGATCTTCTTCTATTCTTTCCATGGGATAACTACCATTAAACTCTACACAAACTATTTCTAGATTTTCTTCTTCACTTGTAGAGAAAAAATCAACATCATCACAGTTTGAATCATTGCAATCAAGAGTCTTTGGAGATTATTTACCTTCATTTGAAATACCTTCGAGATATTCCTTTTTTCCAACATCATCACATGATTCTTTGCTTTTATTTGAAATATCTTCAAGATCTTCATTTGTGCGAACATGATCACTTGATTCTTTGTCTTCATTTGAAGTGTTTTCAAGATCACATTTAGAAATAATGCATTCAAGATTTTTTGGAGATTCTTTACCTTTAATGATCTTGATGGAGTGGTCTTCAACATCTTCTTTCTTGTTTTGATATGTCTCCTCTAGCTTTAGCCATAGATCCTTGGTGGAAGTGCATTGTCCCATGCTCTCTTTGATAAGGCTTGAGAGTCCACTAAGAATGGTCTTGAGAGCCAATGCATCATTATTCTTTCCTTCCCTTTGAGTTGCAAACTTTGACTTGTTCTTCAAGGAAACTGATCCACCAATGGATGCCTTCCAAATACCCGCTCCCATTTCCTTCAAGTGTACTCTCATTTCTATTCTCCAAGTAGAATAATTTTCCTCATCAAGGATTGGAACTTCATCATCCATTTGTGTATCTATAGATCTCCTTCAAGATTTATAAGGCTTATAGTGAAGGCTTGCTTTGATACCAATTGTTGGACACACCGACCACACTTAGAAGGGGGGGGGGGTGAATGAGTGTGAAGCTCTTTTTCCCAAAACTTCCTTCTTACACAAAACTCATTAGTTAGCAATCACCATTTACTCATTACTTATTATTGTCATTTATAACTAGTTAGATGTGAACATATATCAACGATATATCATCAACAAATCATCACCACAAGGAACACAAAGAACACAAGATGTATGTATGATTTTCTTTTTATTACGGACTTCAATCCTTGGGGTTTATCAACAACAACTAAATAGAGTACAACTCTACAAGAGCACCAGCTCTATATGCAAGACTCAACTTACATCCTCAACACCAATTGAGATGAGGCAACAATCCTCAACAGATATCAATCTGTCACAGGTACACAACCTGTCTGTAGTGCAGCACACGTGTGTACGTGCCCTACCAGTAGTACAACTCATGTATGTACATGGCCAGTATATACTACAACATGCGTATACTTCTGAGCAACTAGGGTTTTTCTTTTCTTCACACACTCAGATACTCTGGAACCTGCAATCACATTCTCTTCTGCCTTTCACTATCCAAACTAATCCACAGCCAGTCACAACACATCCAAGCTCTCCAACAACTTTATTCATGCTTCTCAACCACACAATATGAATGATACTCAATCATGTATAGGCAACCGATATACTATAGCAATCATATCATCACCGAGTCATAAGAATGATGCTCACTCCATCAACCAACACAAACCACATCACAATATCCATACCAAGAATGCCTTAAGCATTCACCACACAACAAGAAATAGTATGCATCAAGACAATAATATAACCATACCAGAGTTTCTATTGCAGATATTAACCCATAGAATGCAGATTTAGAACCTGCTTCAGTCTTCAAGAGCCTGTCCTCAACTCAACCACCAATCTCCATGACTTCATCCACTATATGCGCCCTGTCTTCATACAACTCGCGTATGTACGCACCCTGGCTCACTGTAGCCCACGTACACCTCAGAAACTAGGGTTTCTGAACTTTCGATACTTCTGTCGTCATGATCTCAAACTTGCTGAAACTATGATGCATTCATGAGATCCTCCATACTCTCTCTCTCAGAATAGATCTTCAATCATGCTCAAGAGATACACAAGAGATGCTCCCAAAAAAATGTACATTTCACAAGAGACCCTTGCCTCTTATTTATACTCTTCATCTTCTAGGCCATTTAACCCACTTCTAGGTCACTTAACCTATTTCTAGATCACTTAACCTATTTTCCTCATTTTAGGGTTAACCACTTTCCATAAATAGAAAGTTCTCCATTACTTTATCATTTAAATGTTCCTCCTTGACTTTGTCACCTCACTTTACCATTTGAATAATCTTCTTTGATTTGTCACTTTACTTTATTATTTAAATAATGATTTCTTCTTTTCAAGCTCTTTGACTTCTTTGACCTTTTGGGGCTTCAAGCCAACATATGAGGGTCCTCCAACTTTGTAAGGCCATAACTCTCAAACCCTGAGGAGTTATGTGACATTCCACATACCACCGGAAATGGCATGACAAGCACTGTCCATCTAGGATAGTTTCACTAACAAATTCAATATTCAATTCATTATTCTCCAATAAAGCATGGGTTCTCCAACCATTCTTCTAGGATAACTCAACCATAAAGCGTCTTCCCGTGAGGGCTTTCACCATAAGGGGACCACTTTGGAGTTCATCCATTTGTGCACTTTATCAACCATGATAAGAATATAATGATCAATCTAACTATGCATCATATATCAAGGAAATCACATCTATCCATCTTTGCATCATATATCAATGGCAACTCATTGATCCATCTTCATTTATGCATGACATAATATGCATCATATACTTGAAATCTATCCATTCTCATCAAGGACAATACATATTACATTTGAAATCAATCATCAATCAATCAATCAATCACTTGACATCAACCAATGACATAAATCAATCAAACCATTGACATCAATGCCAACATGATCCAACAAATGTAAGCATTATCTCTAACATTATGACTCATGAAACAATGCTAAAGCCAATCCAGATTAAAGTATTGTTATGGAACTTTCACCTTGCCTCTTCCGATGATCTGTGACCATTGACCATGAATCCTCTCATCACATATGACACACACGAGAGACTTCAATTTACCAGCCGACTCAGGAATTTGCTTCACATGAGAACACTCCCTCATATCAAGTGTATTCAAACTAGATAACTGGCCCAATTCATTTGAGAGTTGTTTTATTCCATGGCAGAGTGAAATATTGAGGACTTGTAGTTTCCCAAGTTTACAAACTAAATTTGGTAGTTCTTTTAAATTTAATCTGGCGGACAATCCGAGCCTTTCCAACGAGCTGAAAAGGAGCCTTTTAAAAAATTATAGCAAAAATGGTGATATGACTTGTAAATAACATACTTTAGAAAGCACCATCAAATGGTACAAATGGTGATCGACCTTCTTTTCTTAAATTTCCTCAGAATTTTGGCTTATATATCCTTGGCTTACCTCAGAAATCATCTATAACATACTTTGTAAATAACATACTTGTAAAAATGGTGATCGACCTTCTTTTCTTAAATTTCCTCAGAATTTTGGCTTATATATCCTTGGCTTACCTCAGAAACCTATAGGTATTCAATATTCTCAAGTGTATCTAAAATGAGAGAGCCTTTCCTCTTATTTATACTCTCCAAGTAGCTTCCTTAAAAACATCTTCTAGGTCACTTGGCCCCACTTTCCTTATTTTAGGGTTAACCCACTTCTAATTTCTCCATTAAATTTATTATTGAAATAATTTAATTTTTATTCACTTTGAATTATAATACACTCATTACTTCACTTTATTATTTACCTTTTAAAATCTCTTAAACGACTTTGACTACTTTGACCTTTTGGGGCTTCTAGATGACATATGAGGGTCCTCCAACTTCGTAAGGCCATAACTCTCAAACTGTGAGGATTTATGTGACATTCCACATACCACCAGAAATGGCATGACATGTACTATCCATATAGAATATTATTATAAAAAATATATCATAACTCATACAGTTACCCATCAAACAAACTTGGGTCCATTACCCAAACCTGGGGTCTCCAACTTCTCATGGCCATAACTCTCTAACCGTGAGGAGTTATGTGACGTTCCACATACCATTGGAAATGGAATGACAAGAACTATCCATGTAGGATAGTTTCCCTGAAAAATTATCCTTCATATCATTATTCCACAATTAATCATGGGTTCTCTTACTCCGTAAAGTGTCTTCCCATGAGGGCTTTCACCATAAGGGGACCACTTTGGAGTTCATCCATATTTACTTCTTATCAACCATGAAAAAACAATAATGATTCATATTTACATCAAACAATATTGGGTCCATTACCCAAACCTTTGTGCTACGGGGCTTTCTTCAAGGGTTGAAATCAATGACAACCGACCTTAAACAACAATCTCCCCCTTTGGCATTGATGGAAACACTATGATGCAATACTAAAATCATATCACTCATGCTCCCCTTGGAACCATGACTTTTTCCTCTGCATCTGATAAATCTGCTCCTCCTGGAACCATGCCTCTGTCCTTTGCATCTGATAAATCTCTCCCTCTTTTTCATCAATGGAAAAGGTATCTTTCCATTTGGGGTTGCTCCCCCTGACTGAACTATCCGCTTATGGTGCTTCCTTGTGTACATCTAAGACATATAAGATAAGCATTCAAAAAGCATTCATTTTGGAGTAGAAATAACTCAAAGTCTTTGGCGAAGATATTCAAAGGCTTCCTGTGGAAGTGGTTTTGTAAATATGTATGCCACTTGTTCTTTTGTGCCCACATACTCAACTCTAATGTTCTTTTATAAAACATGTTCCCATAGCAAGTGATACTTGATTGGAATGTGATTCCTCTTGGAGTGCATCACCGGGTTTTTTGAGATACTGATGGCGCTTGTATTATCAAAATATATTGGAATGGGCTCATCATACTCGACCTGTATATCTGTCAAAGTTTGTTTCATCCAAAGAACCTGTGTACAACATGTTGCTACTGCAATATACTCTGCCTCGGCTGTAGATAGAGATACTGATGATTGTTTCTTGCTCAACCATGATACTAAACACTCATCCAAGTAGAACGCTTCTCCACTAGTGCTTCGTTGGTCATCAATACAACATGCCCAATCTGCATCTGTGTAGGCAATTAGTGATAAATCCTTTCCTTTTGGATACCATAGCCCAAACTCTTTTGTTTCTTTGAGATATTTGAAAATCCTCTTCACTGCTAATAGCTGTGATTCCTTTGGTGCTACTTGAAATCGTGCCACCTGTCTAACTACTTTCATTACATCTGGTTTGGATGCTGTCACATACAATAGGCTGCCAATCATTGACCTATATTTCCTTTGATCTGTAGACTTCGAATCATCATCTTTGCTCAACTTGCAACTGGTTTGCATGGGAGTAATAAATGGTTTGCAATATTCGATTCCGAACCTATTTAGCATTTCTTTGATATACTTGGTTTGAGAAACAAAAATTCCTTGGTTTCTTTGACATATCTGAAGTCCCAGAAAGACGGATAGTTCTCCAAGTAGCGGCATTTCAAATTCTTTCTGCATATCTTTTGCAAATTTTTGGCTTAACCTGTCATCATCACTACCAAAAATAATATCATCAACATAAGCTTCAATTAATAAAATATTACCTTGACTTACCTTGATGTAGAGGTTGTTGTCTGCACTTCCTTTTCTGAACCCTGCCTGTTGTAGATACTTATCCAGTCTGGAATACCATGCTCTAGGAGCCTGTTTTAGACCATACAAGGCCTTCTTTAATTTACACACATAATCTGTGTTCTTTGGCAACTGAAATCCTTCTGGTTGTTCAATGTAGATTTCTTCTTCAAGTTCCCCATTCAAAAAAGATGATTTTACATCTATCTAATATACTTTAACATTTTTGGAGCATGCATAAGCTAAAAGCAAACATATTTCTTCCATTCTGGCAACTTGGGCAAATGTCTCTTCAAAGTCGATTCCTTCAATCTGAGCACATTATTTACATACCAATCTATCTTTGTTCCTTGTAACCTATCCATCTTCATTTAATTTATTCTTGAAAAACCATTTTGTGTCGATCACATTCTTATTTTTTGGTCTTGGAACCAATTCCCAAGTGACATTTTTCTCTATTTGATCCAATTCTTCATCCATGGCCTTATTCATAAATTCATCATTCCTGGCTTCTTCAAAACAATTTGGTTCAATTGTAGATAAGAGTGCTAGGTGTGTTTTTTCTAGTGAATGGATTCTTCTTCTAGTCTCAACTCCTGCATATTTGTTTCTGATAATCTGATCTGAAGGATGATTCTTTTGTACTCGTTTACTGGGTGTCTTTGGAGACACTTGCTGAATTTTCTCTTCTGCTTCTATCAGATTCTCTTCATCTCCCTCTTCTACTTCCTTTTCATCTTTTTCTTCTTCTTCTAAGGGTTGTTTCATTGATTCATTTTTCTTCCTTTGATTCTAGTCTGCCCGTTTCATCAATTGTTACATTGATGCTTTCCACAACTTTGTTCAATCTTAGATTGTAACACGTGTATGCTTTCCTTGTACTTGAGTAACCAACAAGTACTCCTTTGTCCACACGAGAGTCAAACTTTCCCATTCTTCCATCTTCTCTTTTGATGTAGCATTTGTTTCCAAAAACTCTGAAGTGCTTCACATTTGTTGGTATTCCTTTCCATAGCTTGTAGGGATTTTTTTTAGTGTTTCTTCTGAGCACTACTCTGTTTTGAATGTGAACTAATGTATGCACTACTTGTGTCCAAAAAATATTTGTCAATTTGTAATACATTAGCATTGTTTGAGCCATTTCCCGCGTAATTATCATCCATTATGATAATGTTCCTTTGTCTTTGAACCACTCTCTGAACCAATCTATGGATCCATGCTCTTGTCCACTATCATATATCTATCCAAACCTGCTAAGTGTTCTTACAAATCCATCTATGTCCATACTATCCAAGACTCTACTTGTGCAACTGTCCATAATGCTAATCCATTTATCATTATACTATCTGATCTGAAAATAGTGGGCTGACTTGTTATCTTATGCAAGCACCCTCTACTTCATTAAAATAATTTTTTACAGGACCTTGCTCCATGTGTTAAAATATGCAAAATAGATTATGTGCCAAGTTTATGCTTCTTCTTTTAAATGTTTATGTGTGAGGTCTTTGCAAGATTAAATAAGTTTTTTTCATAAATACAACAACAAATAATAACTTGCAGCAAATAATAACCAACAAACACTCACAACAATAACAAGATGATAAATGAGTTCACCCCTCTTTGGGCTACATCTCCTTGAGCCTCCTTCAATGGACTTGGCTCTCTGGGATTAATTTGTCAAAAATTCTTTTACAAGTTGCTCCTCAACTCCAATGGAAATTATGGCTGTACCATTGGGTTCAGAATACATAAAAACCCCAAAAATGACTAATAAAACTCTGAAAACGGATCATGGCTCATCCGGGCATGACCTCTTCTACATGTGGCCTTAAGCTTCCCTAAGATTCTCTTTGGAAAAGACACCTATAAAAGTCCTCAAATGGATCTGAAACCTATCCCAAAGTGTTTAGAGCATATTAATTAGCCAAAAATGATTATTCAATCACATAAAACAAACATAGGCTCATCTGAGCATGACCTCAAACAATGAGGGCTTCAAGCTCCCTAGAGCTTCCTGAAACTTCAATGGTTAAAAACCTACAAAATAATTCTTCAAATGGATGTGAAAACAGTGCTAATGGATTCAGAACGTCCAAAAACCCCTAGCTAGGATTTTACGGCACCTCATTTGGCCAAAAAATGAAGATAGGCCTCCTGCCATTTTCTTCCTTCAAGCTTGCTGTCTCTAGTTCCCCAAAACGCACCTCTGTGTGCTCTAACCAATAACATGCTCCAAATTCATGCTAAAACCTAGCACATGCACACAACCACATAACCGTGCAAACTGTAGGACGGTTAGGGCACGCCCAACCCCTAATTTCCAAAACCACGGTCACAAGGTCACCATGTGACCACGCGCTAGCGCACAAGGGTTGAGTTTACAATGGAAAATGGATGAATGACAAGTGGCAGTGAATGGTTGGTGGGAAACCGTTTTAAAAAACAACCCAACTCCCCGCGTGCATTCACGACAAGGTCATATGCATTGGCGCCCGAAACCATGGGCTAAACTCCATTTAAAATACAAACTCCCGTGCGCATATGGACCGTCGGTCATATGAATTGGTGTGCGACCACGGGCTGGGGGCTAAGCCCTAGCCCGGACCCCCACACCAGCCATTAAACAATGTAATTTTAAATAATTATAAAATCACATATAATTCAAGGAACATAGAATGGTGCGTCGGTCGGGCGACCATTGTCAAAGCGTTGCACGGTGGGAGGAGGTTCGGGGTTCGATCCCCATGGACTCCATATATTTTAAATAACCAACCAATTACAACGGTGCCACGTGGTAGCCCATGACTGGGCCACGTGGCACCACACCATTCATCCATTAAATGCCACGTGTCGCATCGTGATTCGACCACAACTACCAATAATTAAATGCCACATCACCAACTACCATGTCATCATACGACCTCTTCCACATCATCATACGACCTCTGCCACGTCAGCCTGTATGGACTGTACAGTCAGCACAATTTTTTTCCCTGTTTGGCGATTCGAACAGATCGCGATATCTCTCTCATCCGATGTCCTTTTGAACCCAAATGAGTTGTGTTGGGTTCATGACAACGATGGCTATGAACCTGTTCATTTTGAGGCAATTCTGAGAACTTTTATTTTTTAGCTAAAATTTGACCCTTGGTCCAGATTTTGATCACGCCTTCCTACTGAAAGGCTTTTGGACCCACAAAAGATTATGATTATCTGTCTGAGATTCAATACTCCTCTGCTTTCAAGTTCTATTAACTGATTCTACTTGAAAAGTCTTTTCGACAATCACCTGGATACTTTGACATACCTTGCACTGCAATTGGCTATGTCCCTCAACCACTATTCTCTGGCTGCTGCTGACCCACTGTTCTCTTTGTGCTTGGAAGACTGCCAACCTTCCCACTGAGAATCAAGTCCCTCTTGTGAACTATTTGGCGTCAAAACTGTTGGAGCCGCCCTTAATTTATTATAACCCTTCACAATTTTCAGTCTTTGATACTTGAATTCTAAAGATGGCTTTTTGATTTTTCCTCCCTCGGGATTTTGAAAAAATCCTACAACCTGGTCAAATAAGCAACAATGCTTATTCTCCACTTAAAACAAATCCACTTTCGTAATAGCGATCTGATCGTTTTTCTTTATTTTGGGATCTGGCAAATCAGACACCTTAATTTTTTATTTCTCACATCCCGAGTCACGATAAGGCGAACTCTTTTTGAATCTCCACTCAAGACAGAAACCTGGGTAAAGTTTTTAACTCAGTGATTGAGTGTCGTCGGGGTTTCACGCCTCGACGTTCATCAAACTTAAATGTTTTTCCTTACAATCCTGAGAGCCGAGAACACGAGTTACTTGTGGGTTAACCCTGGTCAAAAACTAAAAGCAAAAAGTTAAACATAGTTAAAACAGATCTCGGCGCTTCATCACTCGACGCTTTCTTTTCGAAAATCATGTTGTCTAAAACTCTGACTCACGAAACCGCGATGTGATTATAGTATGATTAATCAGTCAATTAATCCAAGTTTTCTTAATCCTAACTGAGTCTTAGTTATCGCTATCTCGCATTCTCGTGACTCGGCATACTAATCTCCCAAAATTTTATTTCGAAGTTTCGAGTCGCGATACCGCGAGTAAAATGATTAGGAAATTAATCATGCCCAAAATCACGATTATCTTTTAAATCAAAATCGGTACTCGCAGTCTCGCGAGTTGAAAACTTAAAATGTTAAAAGGAAATCCCCGATGCAGCGAAAAGTGAGAAGATTTTTTAACGTTGCTATATTTTGAATATTTTAAATATAACGAGATAGGTCCAGTGCATCGAGGCTTGCACATTTCCCGAGGTAACGTTTTGCTTTCCATACTCCGACTGACTGGCAAGCCGCCAAACATTGATGACATTAATAGATAATTAGGGTGAATCTACGAATAAATAAGATCGTATTTTTACGCAATCAATTTGTTGTTAATTGCGATTGGACAGACCTATTACAGAGAGTACAAAATTTTCAAATATATACGGGAGTCTCATTTTGTTATAATGAAAACTTTTTTCATAAGCAAGCAGAGCTCGTCTTTTTCCGAGTGAATTAACTTCTGCATGTATACGCAGGTTTATCACAGAAGAGCGAAGACGCCAGCTTCAGTCATGGCTCCGTGGAAAGCGACGAAGGAAAATGTCGAAGTTACAAGTCAGGGCTCAGACAATGTCTTCGATACTTCACCCCGAAGTATCGAATCAATTCCCGACTGGTCGCATGTGTCCAATGTTCTGCAGGCAGAATTAGTTGATTACTCAGACGATTCTGACGACAACGAAAGAGACAATTTGCACACCAAGTATAAGATAGTCGTCCAGTCCGGGATGCATAGAATAGCAACCAGGGCCCGGTTGCTTCCTTACTATGACATGATCCGCTGGGCTTTGGATCATGTGGACCTGCCCACCAGAACAATTATGAACAGTCAACGAGTGACTATCGAAACTTTCCAGCCCGAGCATTTACAATGAATTTATAAGCTGCCTTCCACATCTGAATATACATATGGTGCGGATTTCTTGAAAGAATTCAAGGAAAAAGAGTGCATTCAATACAACAAAACCATGCCTGGTTTGATCAAAGACTGGGTTTCGCGGGCCGCTAAATTCAGAACAAATGAGCAGGGCATCTATTCTATTTCTTCTTTGGAGCCACAGTACAAGTATGTGGCCATGATGACATGTCGTCTGTTCAGACAAGAAGACACCTCGCATTTCTATGTCTCTTGGGTGCCTCTCATATTTCAGGTCACTGAAGGTTGCTCATTCAATTGGGAAAAGATGCTCTCAGACAGCTTGGTCAACAGGGTCATAGAGTATCGGGAGAAAAAGGCAGGTGGGAAACCCTCAGTGTTTTACATGTCGGCATATATCATGGATGCGATATGTTCCATGACGCCTTTCCCCTTGATGAATTGGGCTTGGAATCCAACCCAAGAAAAACCAGTGCACGAATACCATGATAAATTATGGGAAAATAAAGCTGGAAAGTTCCCATATGATATTTTCAATTGAGTGATGGTGCCCTTGCACATCATTATTTTTGGTCACCCACCACCTCGCATATCGGATAGTGTTTCAACAGGTCCGAGTGGCATCGCAGATTGGTATGTAGAAGCAGAGTTCTCATACATCATATTTTTCACGGCTTCTGTTCCCCCTCATGCGCTACCTTTGTTCATTCCCGATAAACTAGCTTGTCGATAATTTGCATGGAAAACAGTAATCGGGGGCGTAAGCAAGGAACTCAAGGGCTATTCAAAGAAGGTATGGCCTTCTTTTCCCATTCGAATGAATTCATATTCTTTATTAGATTTCGGGCATGCCAAAGCCGAGGCTGCTGCCCTGGAGGACCTAAAGGTGGCGTCCATTGAGATTAAAAAACATTATCCATAGAAAATTGTGAGCAATCATCTGGCTCATGTTGGGCTTAAGAGATTCGAACATGAGAATTCCCCCTCGGATGACATTTTCTGAGGAGCGAGATCTTATGAAGAGGTGTTAGCCCGGATCCAATCGCTAGCACCCGAAGACACAACAACTGTGTTAAGATTCCAGGAGCATAGGCGAAGATGTCTTCCCACTGTGTTGGGAGGTTTGGCCATTGCCGACAAAAAAAATAAAAATGCTGAAGATTTTACAGAGGTAATATCTATCCCTAGACAACAAACGGAAGAGGAACAAACGAGTAATCCCAAAACAAAAGAAAAGACTCTAGACCCTCCAAGCAAACATAGTTCGGAGGCTGAGGGAAAGACTCCAGACCCTCCAAGCAAACAGAGTTCGGAGGCTGAGGGAAAGACTCCAGACCCTCCAAGCAAACAAAGTTCGGAGGCTGAGGGAAAGACTCTAGACCCTCCAAGCAAGAAGAGTTCGGAGGCTGAAGGAAAAACTCCAGACTCGCCGAGAAAACAGATAGCAGAGACTGAAAAAGAACGGAACCCTGTCAATACTCCAAAAGAATAAACAAAGCAAATAGGAAAACCCATCTCCTCTGTCACATCCTTGCAGTCGGCACAGGGAGATGTTAGCGAGGGATGGATATTTGGTGAATAATTGAGGCCTATAAGGGCAGAGGAACTCCCTCCTAATGAGTTCTTTTTTGAGAAAAAGAGGAAAGCTGTAGTGAAGCGAGAATTTTATCAAGAGGGAGAGTCCACTGTTAAAAAATACAAAATCATGACAGATGGTAAGAACAAGAAAAGTGACCAGCTTGCTACTGAAATCGCTGGAACACTGGGTGGCTACGCTTCGGCGAATCAATTCTCGGTTGGGCAGATGAATCACCAATTGAAAAGAAAAAATCGCCTCATCAAGATCCTCGAGGCCAGGTTGTCTACAGCTACAGAAAATGCCAAGGGCCAGGCCAACATAGAGATGGAACAGGCTAGATTGGCTGATAAAAATGAGATGGAAACGCTCAAAGTCAAGCTGGAGCAAGCACATTCGGTGATCCGAGAAGGTCGGGTGCAGGCTAGTCAGTAGAGGAATATGATCACAGAGCTACAGGTTCAGTTAGAGGTCGCAGAAAGCAAGGTGATCGACGTAGAGGGGTTTAAATCCTGGGCGATCGATATTCAGAGCAGGATCTCTTCTGTACAGCAGAGTCTGCTGGACAAAGTTGGAGTGATTCGAGAAGATTGCCTGTTGATGCATCAGATTTCCGAGAATCTGATCGTCAGAGAAAGGAAAGTTGAAGCTGCTCGGGTCGCCTTTCAAGAGGCGGTAATAGCTACTAACAACAGATTTTCTACAGGTTCTCCCGGACTCACCATTGTTGAACAAACTAGAGGTAACATTTTGTTAAAAGATTGGGAACATAATATTACCTTAAGCAAGGACCAGGCCCAAAAAGTAACGAATTCATTAGAATAAGCCTTCAATAATATTGACGGTGAGGTGCTAGGTATGGAGAGTGGAGGTGATTTGGAAACGTTAAGGCAAATGAATATAGAGCAGATTTCTCTCGACCTGAAAGAGAAGAATGAAATAGATTCGGCGGATATCTCCAAGATGGACAGGGTGGACATGGCTCAAGTTGACAAACACTTAAGTCAACCTAGTGCACAACTGAGTGCCCTTGACATCGTTGATGCACAAATGGGAAATAAGCTGTCGCAGTTGGCCCGAGAGTGCTATTTCGCCGAGGCCAGCTGTCAAGCGGAACCCTCGCAGCTTGTGTCCCAGTTTGTGGAAAAGTGTATCATATGCACCGAATCCACGCAAAGACAAGCACCTGGCGCCATTTGAAAATAGAATAGGAGAAAAGAGAGTGATTTCGCTCTTTTCGGTTGTAACTGAATGTGAGAAACAGTTGAGTTTCTAAAATAATCTGCCAATTTGTATAAATATATCACAAAAAGAGAAGGAAAGGGCTGGACCTTTTTGGTATCGATTGTAATAGAGTTTTACATTGGAAGAAGTTAATATACAAGCAATTTGAAGATTCTCGATTCCGTCCAGACTGTATTATCAAGTTTGCTTCTTTGTGCTTTATGTTTCATTTCATTTCACTCATTCATAACTGATATGCTTTGTTATAATTTAGTACGACCACTACTATAACAAAAGAATTCTAGTTTTCTGTCTCTGTCTATTGTTTTTCCCCTGCACCGGCTATCAGCGGGTGTAAGACCAATTCGCATTTTCAAAATTCTACGTTTATTCTTTGCTACGTCGGTTATTTTCTCACTAATTTCTTCTTCTGCTTATATGTGACTTTTCTTTTGACAAGAACCTCATGTTATACGCATCTAAATGTTTCTCTTTCGCATCACACTTTTATATTAAATTATAATGCAGTTACGGGAAAGGGCCTTCTTTTGCAATCTTTATTTCGTTCAGAAAACGTAAAAATCTCTCTTTATTTCGACCAAATTGAAACAACACTGAAATCTCTCTTTAAATTATTTCCTACAGTTACTGTTCCTCAATGACTGTACCCGCAGCGACGCAACCTAATATTGAACCCGGGCTATCTAATCAAACACATATTTCTTTAAATCTTTTCGATACAATCCTCAAAACTGCTAACACCCAGGAAGAACTCGAGCGTTCATGGGCAGCCATTGAGCATGATATAACTGTTCAAGAGCAGTTGGAAGCTAGATGACGAGAACGTAGAAATCTGCCCTTCTTATACCGAAGGTGACTTTATCCTCGTATTCATCTTTCACATACTTTCGGATGCCTTGACACTGTACTTTAAGCCTTAGTACAGACTCAGGAACAACATCTTTCTGGTGCCGTTGTCGAGGAGCAAAGTTACGAAATCTTTTCCCTGGGAAAATGACAAATCATTTCGTTGATAGTGTTACTCTTTGATAGTCAACATAGAGTGCACATAGTTTTAAGGATTTATTAAAAATCTTTTACTTGGCGACTCCACGAAAACATAAACTGGCTTCTGGTAGGAAGAGTACCAGACAGAACCCAGATGGCAAGCTGATTACGCCTGTTAATGATCCTGAAATTTTTTTAAGAGCGAGAGGCTCATTTGAGTCAACCGCTACAGTTTACAAGCCTAAAAACCCACTGTCAAAAACTAGATGCCATTCAGAACCTTCAACTTCATCCAGTCTCCTTTTTGATACCAAAGATCCGAAAAAAAATTTCTCTGCATTTAGGAGTGAGACCCATCAGACTTTTCCATCTATAAATAAGGGAAAGGGTCCTTTAGAAAGATCGTTGTCAGTTGACATACCAGCTTTCCTTCAACAAAACTTCCCAGTCTCGCCCGATTCCCAAAAGTCTGTTCCACACTCATTTTCTACACCCGAGTTGATGGGAGGCGTCGGAGGAGGTGGCGGAGGCGCTCTTGGTGGAGGAGGTGGAGGTCAAGGAAATATCGTCCCTCCTCCCAGAGTATTTGCGAAAGTAGCAGCAAGATATTCTCCCCTGGTATTACCCGTTCCCCTCCATGATTTACCTGAAAACTACATCAAAAATCTTCCTAAGTTCACGGGGGAGGGAGATCTAACCGCAACAGAGCATATAAATTTCTTCGACCAATTCGCAGACATCTGTGGTATCGAGCATGAAGATGTATATTTGAGACTCCTTGTCCAGACCTTTGAAGGTCTGGTCCGAACTTGGTTTCAGAGCCTACCCGCAACTTCTATCCTATCATATGATGCCTTGGAAGATGCTTTCCTAAGACAATGGGGAGATCGGAAAGATCACTTATATTATCTTACCGAGTTTGGGTCACTAAATAAAAAGAGCTCAGAAATGGTTATGGAATTTATTCTGAGATTCAACAAACTGTATAATAAGATTCCAGTCGCAGTTAAACCCTCTGAACCCTCAGCCAAAGTAAGCTTCGCGGGATCCTTCGAGCCGGATTTCGCACTACTTTTAAGAGAAAGAAGAGGGGCCACCCTAAGTAGAATGCAAGACGATGCTGTTGAAATTGAATCTAATATGATGGCTTCAGGAAAATTAAAATCCAAAGTTGAAACAGTCAACCGCGATAATAGACACTATAGGGAACCAGCGGGTTCTTCGGGCTCGAATCGATACACTGATGATAGGGTAGATGATATGGCCCGAGTAATTAAAGAACTTTCCAATAAAATTTCTAGGATGGAATTGGAATAGGTTAGGGCTGATTCTTCAAATAAAAAGGATTACAGGAGAAACCCAAATCCCCAAAATCAACAGAAAAAAATAAAGAACGAAGATCAAAGAATACAGGCTCCACTAAAGAACGAAAATTTTATCGGAGCAAATGACTTCCAAGAGCTCGGAGATTCAGAAGATGAAGTCGCGTGTTTCGGTGAGGAATGCTCGCAGCCATTTTTGACCAGGGAAGACTGTGAGAAATCTTTAGTTACCCCTCAACCGTCTAATGAATATGAAGAAGGCGATCATACTGACCTCGACGTATCTCAACCAGAAACAAAAATGATAGCGGCTGAGTTTCAACCCAAATACAATTTGATATCTAAAACTAAGCCCACCTCAAATGACCAACCCAAGAGGATCCTTCAAAGGGGCCAAGTTCACGAACCCCCTTCGGAAGGGACCTTGTTACCCAGCAACAAAACCAAATTATCCAAAACTCAGGGGTCCGAGGCAAAGAAAGTTGAAACTAAAAAACTAGAAACCGAACCAGTAAATAAAGTTACGACTTCAACTAACAACACAAGTGATAAGGTGATCCAGACAAGTAAGTCAAAAAGAAAAAATGTGGAAGTCACAACCAAAGAAACAGATAAGGTAAATACATCTTTCAGTCTTGAAAATGAGTTAAACAAAATTAAAATACCGATTCCTTTGGTAGAATTAGCAAAAAATCCTTCTTATCGGAAACAGATTGCCAAGGCGGTGGGTGTCTATGATCTAGAGGATCAGTCTGATGTTATCCGAGAAAGTCAGTCTAATGTTATCAATCTGGAAGATGATAGACCTAACATCACCTTTGGTCCTCATTTTGAGGGATCCAAAGACAATGTCGCTCCTTTCTACATCACCCTGAATATTCATGATCAGTTACTGCATAACTGTATGCTAGACTCCGGGGCTTCACATAACGTTATGCCCAAAATTATAATGGAGAGGCTGGGTCTCCAGATCACTAGACCCTATGGAAATATATACTTGTTTGATTCGAGGAAGGTTAAATGTATGGGAATGATAAAAGATCTGGTAGTTACCCTGGCCTAGGTCCCGGTCAAGAGTATCCTGATGGATGTGGTAATAGCGGATATTCCCCCCAAATATGGTATGTTGTTATCCAGATCATGGGGATCCAAGTTGGGGGGTTCTCTACAATTGGACATGTCATATGCCACAATCCCTATCTTCGACGGTCAGTTCACCCGTTTGTATAGAGAAACAAGATTAGAGTATACCGTCAGTGATCCTCAAAACCCAAATAACTTTCCCATTTACGTTGCAGAACAAGATCTGGGAAATTGCATATTTTCATTTGATGATGGTTTAGATGGGTGTTCCGAAGAACTTGATATGAAGCAGGAAGATCTTATCCCCTTGACTGAAGAGCTGTACAATAATGGTATCTGGAAAATGTATTTCGATGGCGCCTTGTCTTCTGAAGGAGCTGGTGCCGTAGTAATTTTAGTAGCCCCTGAAGGTAAGTTTATTGTTCCTTTCTCATACCGTTTGCAGTGGGACATAGATTACACTAATAACGTATGTGAGTATGAGGCATTAATCTTAGGTTTAGAGTCTGCAAAGAAGTTAAAAATAAAAAACTTAGAGGTTTACGGTGACGCTGAATTGATAGTAAGACAAGTAAACCGACAATACCTAGCCAAGAATCCCAGATTAAGAACATACATAAATTGTGCTTGGGATTTGATGGAGAATTTTTTCTCCTCTGTAAAAATCCATTTTATTCCTCGTGCAGAGAATCTACATGCTGACGCTTTGGCCAAGGCAGCTTCAACTTTTTCTCCTCCCACGAACGTCAAACTAAAATATCACATTGAAATCAAATATAAACCCTCTATACCAGACAATGTCAGACACTGGCAGGTCTTTGAAGACGACGAACAAATTCAGAAATTTCTTATGGCAGTAGGTGAGTTCTCTGAAACTCATCCAGACCAAGAAAATCAAAACGACCCGATGTGGATTATGCAAGAGGGTGAAGACCCTGAAACCTTTCAAGAAAAAATAGCGGATCATCGTATGTTGTTCCTTAAAAACAACCAAATTCCGAAAGGCTTGATTCCTTTAGAAAGACTGTTCGATCAGAATGACGTACCTGTGAAATCCACCTTGCAGCCCCAACCAGAGGAAGTGGAGGACTGCGATATAGGAACTGAGAAAGAGTCCAGGATAGTAAAGATATCTAGGTTCCTCCCTCCCAAGGTAAAGGCCCAGTACAAAGACCTTCTCAGACAGTACAAAGACGTTTTCGCATGGTCCTACGATGAGCTTAGAACGTATGACACTTCCATAATTGACCACAAGATACCTTTGAAACCCGGGGTCAAGCCGTTCAGGCAAAAGCTTAGGCAAATTAACCCCATTTTGTTGCCTGTGATTGAAAAGGAAGTTAAGAAGATTTTAGATGCGAAAATAATCGTGCCTCTGAGGTACTCAGACTGGGTGGCGAATTTGGTCCCGGTC
The DNA here is from genome assembly GCA_009831015.1 of Picea engelmannii. Classification (NCBI taxonomy): domain Eukaryota; kingdom Viridiplantae; phylum Streptophyta; class Pinopsida; order Pinales; family Pinaceae; genus Picea; species Picea engelmannii. The sequence goes on from ML781229.1 coordinate 178,018, forward strand.
AGGAAAAAGAACGGAGAAATCAGACTGGGTGTAGATTTCCAAAACTTGAATAAGTCTTCCCTCAAGGATAATTATCCGCTCCCCAAGATGGACCACATCCTGGAAAAGGTAGTCGGAGAAAATCGAATGTCTATGGTAGATGGGTTCTCTGGGTATAACCAAATCGCCATGAACGAGAAAGACCGAGAAAAAACCGCTTTCACCACACCATGGGGTACATTCATGTATGATAAAATGTCGTTCGGTTTGATGAATGCAGGTTCCACATTCCAGCGTGCTATAGACATTGCATTTGTGGGAGAAAGAGACAAGTTCATGGTCATTTACCTTGACGATTTGACAGTTTTCTCTAAAACCGATGAAGAACATTTGGTCCACCTAAAGCAGACTTTCGAAAAATGCCGCAGGTATGGTCTATCCTTGAACCCAAAAAAATCACATTTCGCTATGCGGGAAGGTAAGCTTCTGGGACATATTGTATCTAAATATGGGATTAGGATTGATCATAAGAGGATTGAAGCAATATAAACTATAAATATTCCCAGAAATGTAAAAGAGATTCAATCCTTCTTAGGTACAATAAATTTTTTACGAAGGTTTATCCCCAATTTTGCTGAGATTGTAAAATTGATCACAGGGATGTTGAAGAAAGATAGCAGAGTCAATTGGACGGCTGAGGCTAAAGCATCGTTCACGCATATTAAGAAAGTCATCAACGAGGCACCTGTGTTAGTAAGCCCATATTACATGAAAGACTTTCTTATCTTCTCATTTGCTTCTGAACATACTATCGTTGCAGTGCTCCTGCAAAAAGATGACGAAGGTTTCGAACAGTTGATCGTGTTTTTTAGCAAGAGTCTTAGAGACGCCGAACTAAAGTATGACATCATTGAAAAGCAGGCGTACGCAATGGTGAAAGCGCTAAAAGCATTCAGAACATATGTCCTTCATTCAAAAATTATCGCGTACGTGCCGACCAGTGCTGTGAAGGATGTCTTGGTACAACCAGATAGTGATGGAAAACGAGGGCGCTGGCTTGCCAAAATACAGGAATTTGATCTAGAAGTCAAGCCTACTAAATTGATAAAGGGCCAGGGTCTAGCCAAACTCTTGGCCGAGTCTAACCTTAGAGCTCTTGATATCAATTGCCTCCAAGGGGAGGACGGAGACACACACTTGCAAGAGACGGATGACCAGACGCATCCAAGAAAGGTTGAAGAAAAATTCATATCATCAGGCTGGTATAAAGACATAGTTTTCTATTTGTTACACCTGAAATGTCCAGATGGATTATCACCAGCCAAATGCAGAACTTTGAAGCTCCATGCTTTGAAATATTGCATCGCAGAAAATCAACTATACTGGAAAGATCCACTCGGGTTTTTACTAGTCTGTCTGGTTGAGTCGGAAACTCCACGGGTTATACAAGAATTTCATGAAGGGATCTGTGGAGGACACCATGCATGGAGAGCCACAACCTACAAGATCCTGAGGGCCAGATACTATTGGCCAAAACTATTTTCGGACGTCAACGCCAAAGTGCGTGCATGTTACTCGTGTCAAATATTCGCTGGTAAGCAGAAACTCCCTGCACTGCCACTTGTTCCGGTCAAAGCCAAAGCTCCATTTCAACAATGGGGTCTAGACTTTATAGGGGAAATTAATCCCCATTCCAGTGTTCAACATAAGTGGATATTAACAACCACAGATTATTTTACAAAGTGGGTGGAAGCCATTCCAACCAAAAGGGCAACAGACTCAATGGTGATCGACTTCTTGGAAGATAACATCTTGTCAAGATTCGGCTATCCCCGAAAAATTGTTACTGACAATGCCCAGGCCTTTAAGTCCATGGATATGATCAACTTCTGTCAAAAGTACAATATTGTTCTCGGCCATTCCACGGCTTATTACCCCCAGGGAAACGGGCTGGCCGAATCATCTAACAAGAGCCTGGTAAACATAATCAAAAAAATACTGGATGAAAACAAAAGGTACTGGCATGCGCACCTGAAGTACGCATTGTGGGCAAATCACATCAGCACTAAAATTTCTATCGGCATTTCGTCGTTTCAAATGGTCTATGATACAGATGCGGTTCTACCCATAAACTTAGCATTGCCAGTAATGAAGTTATGGCAGGATCAGAACGAGGAACCCAATCATGTAACCAGGATAATTAACCAGCTAATCGAGGTTCAACAGAATAGAGTGGAGGTTGATGAGAAAACGCAGAAGTATCAGGACGATATGAAAGCATTGTTCGACCTCAAGGCGAAGGATAAAGAATTCCTCCCAGGTGGCTTAGTGTTAAGATGGGATAAGAGAAGGGAAGAAGCCGCAAAGCATGGAAAATTTGATCACCTTTGGTATGGACCATTCAGGGTCTCGGCTCCAGAAGGAAAAAATTCTTTTCTTCTGGAAAATATTGATGGAGAAGTTCTCAGCACCCCTGTCAATGGGTGGTATCTAAAGCATTACATGACGTAACATTCTCAAAAAACAATATGTATATATATATATATATATATATATATATAAACAAATTTTTGTAAATAAATAAATTTCATTATGAGTGTTTTGTACATACTTATATTTTCGTTTAAACACTTACTTTAAATTTTTTGGTTTTGGTTCCCAAACTCTCAGCACATTCCCAATAAGAGTTGTATTTGTTTTTACAGGATTCCAGCTGCAGAGGAAATTAACGAGAAAAGTAATGTGCAGGTCGGTGTCAAGAATGAAAGGCATAATACAGGTGAAACCTAAAATTTATTTTCATAATGCACCAAGAAAATGAAAAGAAGAAGTAAAGGTGAACTCTCGAAAAATTCAAGTTATAAAAGACCGTTTTAAATGAACCAAGGTAACGTTTTTTTAAATTGCAGTATGGGTTAAAATCTTTGGATTATAATGATTTGAACGAATACTCTAAATTTGAAAACAGTGAGTCATAATATCTGTCCCTGGAGTTACTCGGAAAAGACAATCTTATACTGTTGCGACCTTTGGTGTGTTCAGTCACTAAACCGCTGCCTTATATCCTGTCCATCCATGGGTCTAACTTTTAGCAAAATTTTATTCTTTCGAGTCATTGTAACGGGATAAAAGTTTTCGTTTTAAGTCGCAGAGGTTTTGAAACAGATCTTGATAGAGAAGCTGGTCTTCACAACTACCCGTTTCCTTTCTAAATGAAGGAATGTTTAGAGTGATCTTAACTTTCCTAGGATTTTAAACAACGTCGGAAGAATCAAAGCTTGCTCAGATCGGATGCTCCTTAAAAAAAATAAAAAAATCCCCCTTTTCCCTAAGAATGAAGGTTTTGAGAAGGTCACGGAAATCTTGGTACTAAGTAACCAAAATGAGTTGACAGACCTCTGATGCAAAATATTACATAGATATCAGCCCTGATATAAACTGATTTCTCCCATCTTCATGTTTTAAAAGTAAATTCTAAGGCAGGTGGTGAAAGGAAATTCAGAAATGATTGCCCCCACCTAGTCCAAGGAGACGATGAAAGGAAATTTAGAAATGATTGCCCTCGCCTCAGCGTTTAAACGCATAATTTTTTTTTCGAAGTGGTGAAAAGAAATTCAGTAAAAAAGGGTCAGACAACTTCACCGGGGTACTGAACAGGCTCGCTGGCAGTGAAGCAATGTCTGAGATATCTGTAAGGCTGTCATACATGAATACCAATCTACTCTGGTAACCAATGCTTTCTTAAAACCTAATCAACATCCCAAATTCAAACGAGACTTCCTGTTTTAAAAAGATATATAATTTCATCCATTTGTTGCAGGCCTAGAGACTCAAGAACTGTTGAATCTCCTAGGGTTGTTTTGACTGTCTTGAAACTTACCCAAAGTTGGTAGTGGGATGGGGAAAATTGTGAAAGATACTACAGCTGTGTTGGAAAGAGTATCTGATTTTGAAAAACTTCTCAAGGTAAAAAACAAAGCCTTTTCTCCCTTCAATCCTTTTTCCTTGGTTTTTCCGTAGGTTTGAGCTTCTGACTCCATTTACCCAATATTGGCACATGGTCTACTATTCTTGCCGCCTCACAAGAAGGCGTGATCCCTAGTTGGAGCCTATGTTGGAGCCACCCTTAATTTATTATAACCCTTCACAATTTTCAGTCTTTGATACTTGAATTCTAAAGATGGCTTTTTGATTTTTCCTCCCTCGGGATTTTGAAAAAATCCTACAACCTGGTCAAATAAGCAACAATGCTTATTCTCCACTTAAAACAAATCCACTTTCGTAATAGCGATCTGATCTTTTTGCTTTATTTCAGGATCTCGCAAATTGGACACCTTAATTTTTGATTTCTCACATCCTGAGTCACGATAAGGCGAACTCTTTTTGAATCTCCACTCAAGACAGAAACCTAGGTAAAGTTTTTAACTCAGTGATTGAGCGTCATCGGGGTTTCGCGCCTCGGCGTTCGTCAAACTTAAATGTTTTTCCTTACAATCCCGAGAGCCGAGAACACGAGTTACTTGTGGGTTAACCCTGGTCAAAAACTAAAAGAAAAAAGTTAAACATAGTTAAAACAGATCTCGACGCTTCGTCACTCAGCGCTTTCTTTTCGAAAATCATGTTGTCTAAAACTCCGACTCACGAAACCGCGATGTGATTATAGTATGATTAATCAGTCACTTAATCCAAGTTTTCTTAATCCTAATTGAGTCTTAGTTATCGCTATCTCGCATTCTAGTGACTCGACATACTAATCTCCCAAAATTTTATTTCGAAGTTCTGAGTCGCGATACCGCGAGTAAAATGATTAGGAAATTAATCATGCCCAAAATCACGATTATATTTTAAATCAAAATCGGTACTCGCAGACTCGCGAGTTGAAAACTTAAAATGTTAAAAGGAAATCCCCGATGCAACGAAAAGCGAGAAGCTTTTTTAACGTTGCTATGTTTTGAATATTTTAAATATAACGAGATAGGTCCCGTGCATCGAGGCTTACACATTTCCCGAGGTAACTTTTTGCTTTCCATACTCCGACTGACTAGCAAGCCGCCAAACATTGATGACATTAATAGATAATTAGGGTGAATCTACGAATAAATAAGATCGTATTTTTACGCAATCAATTTGTTGTTAATTGCAATTGGACAAACCTATTACGGAGAGTACAGAAGTTTCAAATATATATGGGAGTCTCATTTTGTTATAATGAAAACTTTTTTCATAAGCAAGCAAAGCTCGCCTTTTTCCGAGTGAATTAACTTCTGCATGTATACGTAGGTTTATCACAGAAGAGCGAAGACGCCAGCTTCAGTCATGGCTCCGCGGAAAGCGACGAAGGAAAATGTCGAAGTTACAAGTCAGGGCTCAGACAATGTCTCCGATACTTCACCTCGAAGTATCGAATCAATTCCTGACTGGTCGCATGTGTCCAATGTTCTGCAGGCATAATTAGTTGATTACTCAGACGATTCTGACGACAACGAAAGAGACAATTTGCACACCAAGTATAATATAGTCGTCCAGTCCGGGATGCATAGAATAGCAACCAGGCCCCGGTCGCTTCCTTACTATGACATGATCTGCTGGGCTTTGGATCATGTGGACCTGCCCACCAGAACAATTATGAACAGTCAGCGAGTGACTATCGAAACTTTCTGACCTGAGCATTTACAAAGCATGTATAAGCTGCCTTCCACATCTGAATATACATATGGTGTGGATTTCTTGGAAGAATTCAAGGAAAAAGAGTGCATTCAATACGACAAAACCATGCCTGGTTTGATCAAAGACTGGGTTTCGCGGGCCGCTAAATTTAGGACAAATGAGCAGGGCATCTATTCTATTTATTCTTTGGAGCCACAGTACAAGTATGTGGCCATGATGACATGTCGTCTGTTCGGATGAGAAGACACCTCTCATTTCTATGTCTCTTGGGTGCCTTTCATATTTCGGGTCGCTAAAGGTTGCTCATTCAATTGGGCAAAGATGCTCTCAGACAGCTTGGCCAACAGGGTCATAGAGTATCGGGAGAAAAAGGCAGGTGGGAAACCCTCAGCGTTTTACATGTCGGCATATATCATGGATGCGATATGTTCCATGACGCCTTTCCCCTTGATGAATTGGGCTTGGAATCCAATCCAAGAAAAACAAGTGCACGAATACCATGATAAATTATGGGAAAATAAAGCTGGAAAGTTCCCATATGAGATTTTCAATTGGGTGATGGTGCCCTTACACATCATTATTTTTGGTCACCCGCCACCTCGCATATCTGATAGAGTTTCAACACGTCTGAGTGGCATCTCAGATTGGTATGTAGAAGCAGAGTTCTCATACATCAGAGTTTTTGGGGCTTCTGTTCCCCCTCATGCGCTACCTTTGTTCATTCTCGATAAACTAGCTTGTCGAGAAGTTGCATGGAAAACAGTAATCGGGGGCGTAAGCAAGGAACTCAAGGGCTATTCAAAGAAGGTATGGCATTCTTTTCCCATTCGAATGAATTCATATTCTTTATTAGATTTCGGGCATGCCAAAGCCGAGTCTGCTGCCCTGGAGGACCTAAAGTTGGCCTCCATTGAGATTAAAAAACATGATCCACAGAAAATTGTGAGCAATCATCTGGCTCATGTTGGGCTTAAGAGATTCGAACATGAGAATTCCCCCTCGGATGACATTTTTCGAGGAGCGAGATCTTATGAAGAGGTGTTAGCCCGGATCCAATCGATAGCACCCGAAGACACAACAGTTGTGTTAAGATTCCAGGAGCATAGGCGAAGATGTCTTCCCACTGTGTTGGGAGGTTTGGCCATTGCTGACACAAAAAATAAAAATTATGAAGATTCTACAGAGTTAATATCTATCCCTAGACAACAACCGGAAGAGGAACAAACGAGTAATCCCGAAACAAAAGAAAAGACTCCAGACCCTCCAAGCAAACAGATTTCGGAGGCTGAGGGAAAGACTCCAGACCCTCCAAGCAAACAGAGTTCGGAGGCTGAGGGAAAGACTCTAGACCCTCCAAGCAAGGAGAGTTCGGAGGCTGAAGGAAAAACTCCAGACCCACCGAGAAAACAGATAGCAGAGACTGAAAAAGAACGAAACCCTGTCAATACTCCAAAAGAATCAACAAAACAAATAGGAAAACCCATCTCCTCTGTCACACCCTTGCAGTCGGCGCAGGGAGATGTTAGCAAGGGATGGATATTTGGTGAAGAATTGAGGCCTATAAGGGCAGAGGAACTCCCTCCTAATGAGTTCTTTTTTGACAAAAAGAGGAAAGCTGTAGTGAAGCGAGAATTTTATCAAGAGGGAGAGTCCACTGTTAAAAAATACAAAATCATGACAGATGGTAAGAACAAGAAAAGTGACCAGCTTGCTACTGAAATCGCTGGAACACTAGGTGCCTACGCTTTGGCAAATCAATTCTCGGTTGGGCAGATGAATCACCAATTGAAAATAAAAAATCACCTCATCAAGATCCTCGAGGCCAGGTTGGCTACAGCTACATAAAATGCCAAGGGCCAGGCCAACATAGAGATGGAACAGGCTAGATTGGCTGATAAAAATGAGATGGAAACACTCAAAGTCAAGCTGGATCAAGCACATTCGGTGATCTGAGAAGGTCGGGTGCAGGCTGGTCAGCAGAGGAATATGATCACAGATCTACAAGTTCAGTTAGAGGTTGCAGAAAGCAAGGTGATCGACGTAGAGGGGTTTAAATCCCGGGCGATCGATATTCGGAGAAGGATCTCTTCTGTACAGCAGAGTCTGCTGGAAAAAGTTGGAGTGATTCGAGAAGATTTCTTGTTGATGCATCAGATTTCCGAGAATTTGATCGTCAGAGAAAGGAAAGCCGAAGTTGCTCGGGTCTCCTTTCAAGAGGTGGTAATAGCTACTAACAACAGATTTTCTGCAGGTTCTCCTGGACTCACCATTGCTAAACAAACTAGAGGTAACATTCTGTTAAAATATTGGGAACATAATATTACCTTAAGCAAGGACCAGGCCCAAAAGTAACGAATTCATTAGAAGAAGCCTTCAATACTATTGACGGTGAGCTGCTAGGTATGGAGAGTGGAGGGGATTCAGAAACATTAAGGCAAATGAATATAGAGCAGATTTCTCTCGACCTGAAAGAGAAGAATGAAAGAGATTCGACGGATATCTCCAAGATGGACAGGGTGGACATGGATCGAGTTGACAAACACTTAATTCAACCTAGTGCACAACCGAGTGCCCTTGACATCGTTGACGCACAAATGGGAAATAAGTTTCCGCAGTTGGCCCGAGAGTGCTATTTCTCCGAGGCCAGCTGTCAAGCAGAACCCTCGCAGCTTGTGTCCCAGTTTGTGGAAAAGTTTATCATATGCACCGAATGCATGCAAAGACAAGCACCTGGCGCCATTTGAAAATAGAATAGGAGAAAAGAGAGTGATTTCACTCTTTTCGGTTGTAACTGAATGTGAGAAACAATTGAGTTTCTAAACTGATCTGCCATTTTGTATAAATATATCACAAAAAGAGAAGGAAAGGGCTGGACCTTTTTGGTATCGATTGTAATAGAGTTTTACATTGGAATAAGTTAATATACAAGCAATTTGAAGATTCTCGATTCCGTCTAGACTGTATTATCAAGTTCGCTTCTTTGTGCTTTATGTTTCATTTCATTTCACTCATCCATAACTAATATGCTTTGTTATAATTTAGTACGACCACTACTATAACAAAAGAATTCTGGTTTTCTGTCTCTGTCTATTGTTTTTCCCCTGCACCGGCTATCAGCGGGTGTAAGACCAATTCGCATTTTCATAATTCTACTTTTATTCTTTGCTACGTCGGTTATTTTCTCACTAATTTCTTCTTCTGCTTATATGTGAATTTTCTTTTGACAGGAACCTCATGTTATACGCAGCTAAATGTTTCTCTTTCGCATCACACTTTTATATTAAATTATAATGCAGTTACAGGAAAGGGCCTTCTTTTGCAATCTTTATTTCGTTCAGAAAATGTAAAAATCTCTCTTTATTTCGACCAAATTGAAACAACACTGAAATCTCTCTTTAAATTATTTCCTACGGTTACTGTTCCTCAATGACTGTACTTGCAGCTACGCAACCTAATATTGAACCCGGGCTATCTAATCATACAAATATTGCTTTAAATCTTTTCGATACAATCCTCAAAACTGCTAACACCCGGGAAGAACTCGAGCGTTCATGGGCAGCCATTGAGCATGATATAACTGCTCAAGAGCAGTTGGAAGCTAGACGACGAGAACGTAGAAATCTGCCCTAGTTTCTTATACCAAAGGTGACTTTATCCTCGTATTCATCTTTCACATACTTTCGGATGCCCTGACACTGTACTTTAAGCCTTACTACAGACTCATGAACAACAAAAACAATAAGCTCTCCAATGGCTGCAAAAACTTTCCTACGACATCTTGTCACAAGCCAAGAAAAGCATCAATCTTGAAAACAAATTATACAAGACTGATGTTATAACCCTAAATTGCACCATCCATGCTTACCTGGCATCAGGCCAACTCATTGCCCTTCATTGCCAAAGCCATGTTGAATAAAACCTTCAAAAACCTCTTAAATTAAGTAACCTGCGCCCTAACCCATTACTGGGTGCGTTGGAACGCTGGTAGGCTCCCTACTGCATGCGTTGGAACGCGGGCTGGCCCACTACAACCCGTGTTTACCTAACAAAGCACAAAAACAGGAAAGTTGCCGACGGGACGAAAAGGTTTGGGTTAGTTAACTAGAACTCCCAGCCATGCATGGCCGAGAGTTCATCCAAAACCCTAGCTCCTTCTAGCCTATAAAAGAAGGGGTATGGGTACTATTTGAAGGAGGAAAAAGATAGCAAAGAAACTCTGCCCAATTGCCGAATCCATTTGTCCCAACCCTTTAGCATTTTCTTATGCCTAAACAGAATTCAAGCAAAGCAGTTGGAGGACAAAGAAGAGGAGGAGCCCAGGATCAGGATCAAGGAATGGTGGCCGATCTCTATGATTATTGTAAGTTGATTCATCTTGAGATTAATAAAGAATACTTTTCTCGTCCCAATGTACGAGTCTTATATATTTGATTTGATTTATGCTTAATCTCTAACCCTCTAGTAGAACAATAGCATGCATGTGTAGTGTTTTTGTCTTGATTGCAGGATTGTCTTTGGAAGGAGCAGCAGAAGCAAGGAGATAAAACGCAACGGAGGATCTACATCAAACGTCGATAAAAAGGTTAGTCGGTTCTTTCCATGTTTGGATGTGAAAAAGGGTTTTAGGTTTGGGATAGAAGGTTGAAAGTAATATCTTAAGGGTCATGATTTGCATGCAAGTTTAATCCCTAGCTTGTTAGTCCGTAGGGTATAATTTTCCAACAATAGAATTGGCGACTCCACTGGGGAGATTTTACTCTTAGGGTTTCCGGATTCAAGAGAGGTTTTTGGGTAGTTTCAAGGAAGAAAGTTTTTGTTTCTTTGTTGTTTTTTTTTTCTGTTAGGTCAAAATCTAGCAGGGAACCTGGTGATCAATACCATTTTTTCCTTGACTGTTTCTTAACATTTATTATCAGGACACACAGAGGTACACGTGGCCTGCAGAAGGCCTGCTCGCGTGTAACCCGTGCCCTAACCTTCTGTAGCCCGCGTTTGAATGCTTGCTGCAGAGGTTTCAATAGCGTGTAGTGTTCAGAAAGTCAGAGAGGTAGTCTCCTCTTCCCTGTCAGAAGTTTTACCTTCTAAGGGGGTTTTCTGGATCCTGTCTGGGTCTTGCTGGTTTACTGTCTTGTTTTCAGTCTGCTGTATTGTGTTTGATTCTTTGCATTTTATTTTCCTTTTCTGATAAATTAGAAGCACCCAAGCCTTTGAGAGACCCTGGTTGTCAGTACCAGAGGCCTTTGTCAGGTCTGGGTTGCCTGTGGTTGTTTTGTCTTAGCTTTTACACAGACCCGCGACCTGTTTAAGCTTAGCCCGCGGGTACCCACGCGCTGTTATAGCTCAACACGTGTTCGCACGCGTGTTGTTTCAGTGACAATCACGATCTTGATTGGTTGCTTTTTAGCCTGGGTGGGGCAGTCATCCCCTCCTGTGGTGAGAAGTGTTCCTCTCAGGGGTTTGAGTCTGGGGCTGCACAGTCAGCAGGTTAGGGCCTCTTATCCTTAGCCCGTCTTTTTATTAGTTGATGTTTTGATAGAAAAGACAAAAGAAAAAAAATTGTTGTTATGGTTTTTAGACAAGCGTTAGAATCGGTGCTTTCTTGATTTCCTTTGTGTGTCTTTGCTCTGGTTCGTTGTGATCTGCGCTTTAATCCATAACTTTGTTTTGTTTTCTTGGTTTTGTGCTTGTTGTCATTTTCCCTTTATTGCTTCATTTTGCAATTAAATAAAAAAAAAAAAATCTTGTTTCATTTTCTTCTTGGTTTGAAGATTGTGTTGTTGCATCAGTAGCTAGGAAGAAGTCTTTTTTCATAAGTTTTTGCACTGCATTTAGAGTATAAGTAGCTCGCATATTTGAGTGAAATTACTTGGTGTTTGCTGCATGAAATCTTAGGAAAGTTGAAAAGAAAATAATTCTGTCTTGTTGAAAAGTTGTTGGTTTTTGCATTTTCGTAAAAGTTTTTGTTTCCAAGCATTTCTTGTTCATTTTTTCTTTGAGTCTCTACACACCATCAATTTCACCTTCATACCTTGTGACTTAAAAAGCCCATTAAAAGCAACGCTAATTAAAAATGATTAGACTTTTTGTTTGTAGGGTACATACACTAGCTCAGGACTAGGGCCTTGGAATAGGTTGGAGAGTAAATTCTCCAAGGCCA
>ML781229.1:200960-214928 GCA_009831015.1 Picea engelmannii
CGTCGGATCACTCTATGTCGGGAACATATCGTGACCGTCAGATTGCCTAACTACAAATGCATACTAATGCATACTAAAGAAACACACTTTTACCTAACGACATATTAGACCAAGTAGATCTTAACTAACTCCTAAGTGTCTAACTATCCTAACAAGGAAAGGTAGCGGAGATAACCCCTCCAAAGCTGGACTGAGCGTAGTAGAGAACACATATGAAGGATTTGTTGAGGGATTACGTCGTTTTCATTTTCCACGGAGCTTCGTGAGTCTCGAATCCGTTCGAGGTCCTCATTTGTCTTCTGGACCATTTGCTCTCGATACCCTTGACAGGTTTCGGGCTTGATACCCTGCTCATTGTGGTCTACCCGACTATCGAATGTACCTGCCTGGTGACTGTTCACGTGCTGGCAAACTAGTTGCCAATATTTTCTAGGGACATACACAGGTGACTGCGGGGGTATACCGCGGTACCTAGGACAGACATCGGGCCACGCTTTGCAGAGTATACCCGGAGGGTGCTTCCGTTTTCGAGTTGCACTTACACCGGTAAGTTTCTCTAGTGTTGGTTGTTGTAACTGTTCTTCAAAATAGTTAGTGTTTGTTTGTCTTGTCTCGTAGGGGCTTCTTTTAGTGTGTGTTACTGTTTGTTCATGTAGAATACCTTAGCGTGTCGTGAATCTTCTCACACAGTGGAGGATTCAGAGATCCACCGGTCACAAAGGATTCTCGGTCTACCGCCAGTTATACTGGAACCACCCCCGCCATCGTTGAGGCGGAAGTTAGACCAACGAGGGTCTTTCGAAGCAACTGGGGCTTTTGAGCCCAAACAACTCTCGGAGGAATCAACCGCCAATATTGGCGTAGTTGAGACCCCATCCATTGATACTTGGTCAGATATTATTGTGCCAATTCAATTCTACGAGGGCCTGTCAGTGCCTAACCCAGTGATGGAACCAAACTCTGTTACTTCCTCAGGGAATTATTCCATTCCCATCACCGTTGCTACCACAGGAGAAGCTTCTCCTAACTTGCCTTTGTCGACGGTCCAGGCCACCATGGTCTCGGCCGCAACTACGTCGCACAGTGGACCGACCCCATCTATCGTGGCGGCCACACCTCCTTACACACCTAGTGCGACAGGCCCTCCATTTTCATACAGTATTCCTAGTTCAGGTACAAGTCCTACACTCACTTCCTCCACTTTACAGACTTTGGGTCTGGGGGCAGGGAGCTCTAACGCTCCTCTGCAAGGTCAAATTGGGGGCATTCATGTCCCTTTCAATGCTTTTCCTTACGCTGGAGGTCATATCCCTCCTTCGTCCCCTTCGCTTGGTGGATTGCATCAGCAGTCCGCCAGGCAACCTGCACACATGAGTTCATTTGGAGCCGGGAGTCAAGGAACACTTGCGCAAACTCAGTCGGTAGGTTCGTCACCGTTTGTTTGGAACAAGATGTTTGGTAATAACACTTTCACATCCACTGCTTTCCCATCTGGGGGCACACCCATTATTGGACAGTCTACTCCGTCACAGGGTACTATTCCTACACTGGGGGCACATACACCAGGACCTTGGAACTCAGGACAAATATTCGTTCCTTACTCTGGAATGCTGATCTGGGGTAATTCTTTCCACAGTCAATGGAACCCCGGACAGACTTCTATGCCTCTCCCATTAGGACCGGCATGGGGTAATCCTTCCCAAAGTCCATCAAACACGATGAATGCCCAACATCCTATGTCCTTTATGGGGAATCAACCAACGATGTCTCCGCAGATGAAAAATCCTTACGCTGGTCAGGGCCATGGTTTCTACCAGAATCCAGGCCAGCAGCCAAACGTTTCCTGGCAACCTGGTGCCAGTCAAACTCCAGGACCCTTTTATCTAGGCTATCAGCAACAACCTAAACTACCCTTCTTGGAAACGTTACACTTGCCAGATTTGACACGGTTGTTAAATGATGCTATCTGTCACGATCCGCATTGGCCTCCTATGCCAACGAAGTTGCCTTCGGACATTCCAAAGTTCGAGGCCAAGCCTAACGAAGATCCAGGTGATCACGTGACTACTTTCCATCTTTGGTGCTCATCTAACTCACTGAAAGATGACTCCGTCCAGTTGCGATTGTTTCAACGCACTCTTATTGGGAGTGCCGCGAAATGGTACATCGAGCTTGACCGCTCACGATATTCTTCTTTTGGCGAACTGGCGATGGCCTTCCTTAACCATTTCCAGTTACTTGTGAGATACGATGCCGGCACAGAGCTGCTAGCCAATTTCGAGCAGACGACAATAGACCATATCTCAGATCATATTCGAAAGTGGCGACGCCGAAAGAGTCTTATCAAGGTACCCGTCCCACCAACATTCCTGCTTGAGTGGTTGCTTAAGTCTTTAGTTCCGCAGTTATCCAAAGACATCGCAACTTCGGGAGTTTTCTCCGAAGAAGATGCCATCATGAGGGCTCAACAGTTTGAGCTTATCTATTCTCAATCTGGTCTATTGTACAACATCCTGCCGGATGCACCACGATCGATACTGGACAAAACCAGACAGAGAGCTGGACCACATGCCGATGGTATCGTTGGCTCGGCACAAACCAAGCCCGCTGAGAAATTGACAAAACAATTGCAGCAGTTATCCATACAACACTCAGCGACCAACCAGACTACTGCTTTGGCTTCTCCTCCTACCCAAACGTCGGAAGTACACTCCGTGCAGATGACTAACCCAAAGGACAACCAGCAGCCTAAAGGGAAGAAAAAACAACGCAAAAAGGCTAAGGGGGATAAAAAACCAACTGATAATGCTGGCGAGGGCACCACGGAAAAGAGGAAGGTGAGGTACCCGTGCAACTTATGTGCAGAAGACCACCCGACCCATCTATGCCCTCGACTTGCGGAGGCCCAGAAGTTCCTCACACAGCAACAGCAAGCCATGTTGACTAATCCCTTTCAGCATGGGCAAAATTTAAATCAAGCCTTTGCAAGCGCCGAGGGGGGCAGCCAAGAAAACTGCCCTCCCCCAAATAATTCCTCTTCTGTGAACGTATATATGGTTAAAAGTGATGCTTTAATCATGACTAGAGCACACAACTATAGCAAACCAAGCGCTTCTGAGAAGGGAAAAGAAGCCGAGATCCAATCTCTTCCTCTACAGACCGAGAAGACGTTGGGTGAAACAATGACATGCATTCCAAAAGGTGCGTTCAAGCGCGCTTCTCACAATCCAAACGCAAGGGCCACCCAGAACTACTCTGTGGTGGAAGATTTATCACAAACCCCTTGTGCTATGTCCGCTTTGGAGGTCCTCCAAAGTTTCCCTGCTCAGAGGAAAGCCTTGTTGACTGCTTTAGGCTCTACTGAGACTTGTAACCCGAGTACCATCATGTTAGATACGACTGACTTGAAACCTCGTCTGCCTTACCACGTCGCGTTTCAGATAGTAGTGGCTCATCCCACGAAAACTTTTACATGAAATATTTTCCGCACGGTGGTTGACGAGGGCGCTTCAACTTGCGTTATGTCGTTAGCATGCTGGAAAGCCATTGGTCAGCCTGAGTTGTCTCCATCACCTACTCTCCTCACTGCATTCGACGTTCATTCTTTTCGACCACATGGCATCATTCCTTCTTTCCCTGTGCAGTTAGGGGGGAATACCATGTGCGTCGAAGTAGAGGTAGTTGATGCCCCCATCGACTACAATCTATTGTTAGGTTGTAGTTGGACTTATGCAATGCAAGTGGTGGTCGCTACAGTTTTCCGAGTCTTATTGTTTCCACATGAAGGCCGGATAGTGACCATTGATCAGTTGTCCTTCTCTTGACCTGACCCAGCCTTGGGGGCATCCATGGTTCGAATGATAGATAATCCTCAAGCCGGTGTCATTAACATAGGAGTTGGTTTGTGCCCATCGTTGATGGGTACTTTCGATTACCCACCTCCTCATGGCGATGTCAAGTTTATATCGACTCACTACAAGGCTGAGATTTTTCATGTTTCGTCGTTTCGCACGACTTACTTTCAGGATCCGTGGATTCTTCCTTCCCCATCAGCCACGATGGATGAGACAGGGCACTCCGGCATGTCCATGCCCTTGTCGGCTGCTGAAGTAGCGTACTCTTTAGTCCAACAAGCTTCAGCTACTCCCGATCCGACTCCCGCACAAGAGTTGGATCTACTTCCAGAGCCTATTTGGGCTCATGGTTCTCTTGCTACCACCGATTCGTTAGACTTAGTCTTGCCTTCTGACGAAGCTGTAATCGAAGAAATGACTAGTCCAGACAAACCTTGGGAATATTTTCATCACAGATCATACTTCCCCCCAGAGTTAAGTCGAATTGAGGCAGGAGAATTCACTATCACCATGACGGGAGATCAGCCATGTCCCATTAACCTCTTAGCTACACAGGAAATTTATGTTGAGGGCAATATGGAGACTATCGCTGCAACCATACCTATCAATATCTCTCGGAACCCTGGCGTCATGGAGAATGTCTTCGTCGGAGTGGATTGCTCCCCCGAAGAGATTCAGATTTACACGGATCTTTTTAAAGAATTCCGCGATGTTTTTGCCTGGTCTTATGAGGAAATGCCAGGCATCGATCCGAAAATAGTTGAACATGAGATCACTACGTATCCTGATGCTAAGCCTGTTCGACAGAAACTTCATCCAGTTAATCCTAGGAAAGCAGCAACCATCAAAGCTGAGGTTGAGAAATTTCTTAAGGCAGGGTTCATATACCCAATTCATTTGATTCAGTGGGTGTCAAACCCCGTACCAGTTGATAAAAAACAAGGCACAATTCGTGTTTGTACTGATTTTCGTGATTTGAATAAGGCATGTCCAAAAGATAATTATCCAACCCCATTCATCGACCAGATCATTGATGAGTGCGCCGGTTGTGAAGCCTTTTCGTTCATGGATGGTTTTTTGGGATATAACCAAATCCAAATCAAACCTGAAGACCAACACAAAACGACATTCATTTGTCCGTGGGGTACATTCGCTTATCGTAAGATGCCTTTTGGTCTCAAAAATGCTGGAGCCACTTTCCAGCGGGCCATGTATTTTGCGTTTCATGACCTCAAGCATATAGTCGAGGCCTATCTAGATGATTTAGCATCACGCTCTCGCCAGCGAAAGGATCATCCTATGCACCTCCGACTAATCTTCGAACGTTGTCGCTACTTCAGGATTCGCTTGAATCCCAACAAGTGCATATTTTGCGTCACGTCAGGATGTTTGTTAGGTTTCATAGTGTCAACCACATGGATCATGGTCGATCCTCTTAAGGTGGAGGCGATAATCTAGTTTCCCCCCCCACGCACAATCTTACAACTTCAGAGTCTTCAAGGCAAGGCGAACTTCTTACGACGCTTCATCGCCAACTATGCCAAAATCACCAAGGGCTTCATGCATTTACTGAAGAAAGATGTTCCCTTTTTCTGGGATGAAGCAGCGCAACGCTCTTTCGACGCATTGAAACATGCTCTTACAACTGCACCTCTGCTGCGGCCACCGAATTATAACAAGGATTTCCTATTATATCTGGCTATCACATAGTCAACTATAGGCATGGTTTTAGTTCAGGAAGATGATTCGTTTTCAGAATACGTGATCTATTACCTGAGCCGAGGCCTCGTAGGACCGAAACTCAATTATACTCATCTCGAAAAGCTTGTGTTGGCAGCAGTTCATGATGTTCAACGGTTCCGTCACTATGTTATGTTTCGCAAGACCACCGTCGTAGCTGTCGTGAATCCATTTCAGTACATGTTGAAACGACGAGTTATCGGTGGAAAAATCAGTAGATGGATGGTCATCCTCCAAGAATTTGACTTAGACTTCGTTTCAGCCAAGTCCAAAAAGTCGTTGGTCTTCGCAGAACTTATCTCGGAACTTCCGGTTGAGTCAGGTGACATTGTGCCTGAGGAATCGCCTATCCGAGGGGATATGTTTTTGATCAAATCGTTAGACCCCTGGTACGGAGATATACTGATCTATCTCCAGACTTTGAAGTGCCCCACCTCTGCTTCTCGTGATGAGCATCGACGGATATGCCATTAGGCCAAGAACTATCTCATACTCAATGATACGTTGTATCGGAGAGGTGTAGACTGTATCTTGCGTCGATGTCTCACTCATGAGGAGACCGTCATAGTGCTCAGCGATTTTCATACAGGAGCTTGTGGCAGTCATTTATCTGGGTTGGCAATAGCCCAAAAGATTTTACGTTAGGTTACTTCTGGCCCACACTGATTAAAGATTGTATCGAGTCGGTCAAGAAGTGCCATCCGTGCCAAATCTTCTCACGGAAGATGAGGGCACATTCAGCTCCTATGTTTCCTGTCATCACCGTTGGTCCCTTCACGAAGTGGGGGATTTATTACACTACTTCCTGTCATCACCGTTGGTCCCTTCACGAAGTGGGGGATTGATTACACTACTTGCAACCCCCCGTCAGCCAGGGGGCACCGCTATATCATTGTGGTTTTTGACTACTTCACTAAGTGGGTCGAAGCTATGCCAACGTTCAAAGATGATGGAGAGATGACAACTCTCTTCTTATTTAACCAAATTATATCACGGTTCGGCATCCCGAGAGCGATTGTCACTAACCATGGCAGTCACTTTCAGAACCAAATGATGTCCGAGTTAATGTCAAATCTTGGGTTACAGCAAGAACATTCCTCACCTTACTATCCCCAAGCCAATGGGTAGGTGGAAGCTGTTAACAAAACTCTCAAGACAATGCTACAGCGAACCATCAACTCAGCCAAATCCAACTGGAATTTGATGTTATACTCGGCATTATGGGCTTACCGAACATCAGTTAAGACTGCAACCGGTTTCTCACCTTTCCAACTTGTTTACGGGCTGGAGGCAGTCTTGCCCATTGAATGTCAAATTCCATCTCTGAAATTGGCAGTACAGTTATTGCCAGACACTTCTCCACTTGAAGAACGGTTAGTACACCTTGAGTAGCTTGATGAACAACGTCACGATGTGGCCCTGGCCAACGAGGCTCACAAGCATAAGGTCAAGTGTCAATATGATAGGTCCGTGCTTCCTCGGGTTTTTTCTGAGGGCGACCTTGTTCTGGTTTACGACCAAGATAAGGACCCCCTGGGGGCAAGAAAGTTTAAACCCATGTGGTTCGGACCCTTCATTGTTAAGGAGGTTTTAAAGAAGGGCACTTATCGTTTGGTCGATTTTGAAGGGAATGCTTTGGTGGAGCCTAGGAATGGGCTCTACCTCAAGAAGTATTACTCATAGAATGGTTACTGTGGGTAACTTTTTGTAACATATGTATAGTCTTTGTGCTATTACCTTTTTACATTTCTTTTGAAAAACGTGTCATGGAAGTGTCATTAATGTTATCTTTCGTTACTATGGCAGATGTCAAGTGAGTCCGAGGTGTTCATTAGGTATGCGGATGGTGCTAGTTGACATACGCGGAGGCTTGCCTCCGCAGCTTGGGTAATCTTTACACCACAGGGTCAGTTGTTATCTTCCGGAGGAATATGCTTAGGTGACACCACAAACAATGTTGTTGAGTATAGCGCATTTATTGAGTTGCTTCGTGACGCTTTGTCATGGGGTATCTCCCGTCTCTGGGTCTATCTAGATGCTCAACTGGTTGTGTCACAGCTGAACATAATATACCGAGTGCATGACCCAACTTTACACCGACGATTCCTTAGGGTACGTCTCTTGGAACACAACTTTGATTATATTACATATTTTCAAGTTCCTAGGAGTCTAAATCAAATCACAGATACTCTAGCTAATCACATCTTAGATTGGCATCTTGCTCACACATAAAAAAATCATGATCATACACATGTAAATACATTTTTTCACACATAATCCATAAAGACACAAAAAAGAAGTAAAAAACCATATATAAACATCCGAAAATCCTCAGAGTACATAGATGGGCGCAAGCGCCTCAAAAAGTGGGAACCATAATGAGTCACCGGGGCTTATGACCTCAAAAAATATATACAATAAGGTGCTCATGGCACATAAAAAGTTTACAAGTCTGCTCAGGGCCTGTGGGCCCTGTTATAATCATGAACAACCTGGCCTAAACGCCTAAACAATCGGACCCATGTCCGAGGTACCCCCACAATATGAGTCTGCATGGAGGGCGGCAAGTCCTCTATCTCTTCCATGGGAACTGTGCGAGTGAGCTCAGTGAAGTTCTGCTCAATCTGCCTAAGAACCCTCTCGGCCTCTCCTACTGGGGGGTTCCCTGCTATTGTTGCTCCCCTAGCAGCGGCAGCTACGACCTCTAGTCGTGGGCAACGCCTGTTCTGTGCATAATCGGCAGGTCGCACGGGTCCCACATCTGCACGCAACACAATGATCACCCATCAAAAACTTTGTTATACAAAAACATGATATATATATCAAAAAGACATAAAAATTACATACGCAAACAAAAAAACTAGATAGGCAGAGACTTACCCATCTCCCCTCGCTCCTCACTAGGAGGCAATGGTATCGCTGGATCTATGGAAAAGTCGATCCCTGCATATGGGTAATCCTCAATCGCTGGGATCTATCGCGACAACCACGCAAAGAAGTCATCATTAAAGGCCTCGGTGGTCCTCCCACCACCCTGTCGAGGCAGCAACGCTGCCCATCTGCACACTACAGGGAAAGTCGCCAGATGTCCTCGTACTGTCAGCCGAGGACTAAAGCATGGAACTCTCTCAAAGAAAAATGAACACAGGATGGTCCCAAACCCAAAGTTCCTGTGCGTCTGCTATCTGTAAGTTGTCAGCTGCCCTGTCATGCTTGCCAATAGTGTGGTACTCCAGTCAAAAATCTGTGCATTCATGCACTGAATAACACAGTTCATCCGTGCGCGCGAAGCCTGGTGCACGGCCGCAGAGCCAGTAATCCGCTCGATAAGTGACAAAATGGTCTGGAGGGCGAGGCTGGTAATCCTACTCACGGGAACCGAGGAAGATCTCTGATCGGTCCCAGCCTCACAGTACTCCTCTATCAATTCCGAGACTTTGCTTGGCCCCGCAGGAAAAGTCTGAAAGTTGACGGGTTCCCCTCTCCTCGAGAGGCCCGTCAAAAAGTAAATATCCTCAGTGGTGGGCACCAAGGATTGCCCCTCTATCATAAAGGCCTCTGCATCTGGGTGCCAATAATCAACCAAGGAATTCAGTAGCCTGGGTTGAGCGTGCATAAACGGACACAGGAAAAACTTTACCAAGCCACACTATGTCAGCACGGCCATAACATTCGGATCTGTAGCCACTGCCTCATTGGCAGCCTCGTGCTCCCTCTCTCTCCAATGAACATACATCCTGCCAAGCAAAAAAAAAGGGGGGGAGTTTAGATCTTGTACATTCATTTTTTCGTTGCGCGGGGGTAACCCGCGGGATGTAGAGGCGACAGTCGCGGGTACCCGCGCGCAGTTTTGAATCTGCGCGCGGGTACCCGCGGGCTGTCCCTGGACAGCCCGCGTTTGGCTAGGGCCGACCTCTTAGAGGTCGACGACCACCCCCAAAACGCACTCAAACACAACCAATGAAGTATTGAAATGCAAGATGAGGGAGTTTGTACTTACTTGGCCCGAGCAGAAGTCCGTTTCGTCCACCATAGCTCCCGAAATCACGATCTTTGGCAAAGGGGTTCTTTTGGCTCCAGAGTCAATTTCCAAATCAACAATGGTGATAATGAGCTGCCAGCTTCTATTTATAGACTTTTTGGCCTCTTTTTGTCACTTTTTGGGGCTCCTTTATTAGTTTCTTTATACCAAAAACCATTTTGAGTGGTTCAGGAGTGATGTGGGAGGGATTTGATCAGGTATTGGGACAATTTTCGTTGAGTTTCAAAAAATAAAAAATAAAATATATGGACGGTCCATAATTTTTTTTTTTTTTTTTTTNTCAAAAATCAACTTGAGCATATAGGGTAGGATTTCATCCCCACTGTTGCATCTCGTTGCCTTCTGTTCTTACGATATAGGATCGATCCCATCCGGTTGTGACACGGAACCGTCATATCTTCTCTAGAAGTGTCGCAACTTGGTGGTAGATCTTACCAAAACATGGATGCCCTAGGTAGTTCCTGGTTGCATTATGGTGTCCATGTCATTTCTAACAACATAGTAGGCTCGGGAGTCCGTATAGTATTTCCTAAATCCGAGTTTGAGCCTCATTTGCATGGGTCTTTTCCACTCTTTGTCTTACCCTCCGGACTCCCAAAACATAACAGGTCTCCTTTTAAGCCCTTTTCAGACCCTCTAAACATGAAAAGATTGCCGAGCGATCTTGTGACCTTTCACGCTCGTTAAACTGAAATTTGAAGTCACATCTGTCCGGCGGTAGTTTACCCCTTTTTCGGTCCAGATGGTCAACTGTACGAACAAAGGAATACTCTATAGAACGCCAGTTCTTTAGAAGAGTATCCTCAGGTATAATTTTATTCCTTTTTCGGGCCTGAGGGACTAAATTTATGAAAAAGAAAGCCCCCCGAAGTCCATAGTTAAGCTCTTTTCAGACTCCCTAAAATTGAAAAGATTGCTGAGTGACCTTATTCATTCACACTTGTTAAAACGGTCCAGAAGAATATTCCTGACGGAGTCCATAGTTAAGCTTTTTTCAGACTCCTTAAAATTAAAAAAATAGCCGAGTGATCTTGTCCTTGTCACACTCGATAAAATGGTTTTGAATTGACGTCTAGTCGGTGCTAGTTTACCCCTTTTTCGAACCGACTAGACTATTGTCGAAAAAGGCACCCCAATGGATTTTCCTTTTATGTTTTTTCAGACTCTCTAAACATGAAAAATCACCGAGCTTCCCTTCTTTGGGCTCGTTAAACTTACATTGAAGGATGTTACCATTGTGTGTTCTATCAACCGCATCTGCATCCTTTACCTTTCAGCCTAGTAACAATTTGCCTTTGCGTCTTAACACCTTTGGCCACTGGAGGATTTTTCCCAAGTATCATTTCCTAGAACATCAGTCTTGTCCTTGTGCCTTGAGCTTGTATGTTTACTATGCTCGTTCCTCCATTGTAACGTAATATTCCTTTATTCTTTCAAAATCATCAAAAAGAACAAAAAAAATCAAATATACCCCAAAAAGAGGATGGGAAAAGTATTTTCTTTATTGGCAGCATCATGAGTTGCCCTTGGATAAAGCACATTTGTCCGTTTGAATCATCAGACTATGGGATGTAGTATGACCTTAGGAAGCTTTGCTCCCTATATTGAGTTGTGTCCTCCACCGTTTGGTTACTCTTCCAAACATATGGAGAGTTTGTGTCGCCTCTTGCTTCGTAGACTTATGATTAACAGATATGCTGCCTGAGTCTTGTCACTTGTCGTGCTATTGTCCAAGGGAAGTTTGTCACTAAGCCTGAGTTGACCCCTCTACAATATGTCTCTTGTCCACATACCCGACCATCCTGAACGTCCAATCAAGTCTTTGCTCGAAATCACTAAAGCCTTCAGTCCGATCATCAAGATTATCAAGTCCATAACTGACGAGTCGTCAAATACCTCTGGGTAGTGTAGTCGTACACTCATATTACACTCCTACCCGAGTTTAGAAGATTTTGAAGTTGTTGCTCGAGCTCTGAAGTACAACCATCAGGCCGAATCAGCTTCTGAGAGATGGATACCTTAGATGTATATCTTTCTGATTTCGATATGTAGCTCCGCTATGTATTATTCGCGGCTACTCTTCATAGTTATTTGACATGGATCTACAGTGTATTTGATTGGTAGCCATGGTTCTATTTTATTCCGAGCATGGGTATTCCCGCCTCGGAGAGACATTTGATATTTTTTGCAGACGACACCTCCTGATTCCTGATTCCTGGGCTCACTCATTCAGCATATCCGTACAGATTGGTAAAGAATTGGTAATGTATTTCGGCCATCAGATGCTCTTCTAGCCTCACACATTAGGGGGCATCTGTTATAACCCTAAATTGCACCATCCATGCTTACCTGGTATCAGGCCAACTCATTTCCCTTCATTGCCAAAGCCATGCTGAATAAAACCTTCAAAAACCTCTTAAATTAAGTAACTCGTGCCCTAACCCATTACTGGGCACGTTGGAACGCTGACAGGCTCATTACTGCATGCGTTGGAACGTGGACTGGCCCACTACAGCCCACATTTACCTAAGAAAGCACAAAAACATGAAAGTTTCCGACGGGACAAAAAGCTTTGGGTCAGTTAACTAGAACTCCCAGCCATGCATGGCCGAGAGTTCGTCCAAAACCCTAGATCCTTCTAGCCTATAAAAGAAGGGGTAGGGGTACTATTTGAAGGAGGAAAAAGATAGCAAAGAAACTTTGCCCAATTGCTGAATCCATTTGTCCCAACCCTTTAGCATTTTCTTAAGCCTAAACAAAATTCAAGCAAAGCAGTTGGAGGACAAAGAAGAGGAGGAACCCAGGATCAGGATCGAGGAATGGTGGCCGATCTCTATGATTATTGTAAGTTGATTCATCTTGAGATTAATAAACAATACTTTTCCCATCCCAATGTACGAGTCTTATATATTTTATTTGATTTATGCTTAATCTCTAACCCTCTAGTAGAACAATAGCATGCATGCGTAGTGTTTTTGTCTTGATTGCAGGATCGTCTTTGGAAGGAGCAACAGAAGCAAGGAGATAAAACGCAACAGAGGATCTACATCAAACGTTGATAAAAAGGTTAGTCGGTTCTTTCCATGTTTGTATGTGAAAAAGGGTTTTAGGTTTGGGATAGAAGGTTAAAAGTAATTTCTTAAGGGTCATGATCTGCATGCAAGTTTAAGCCCTAGCTTGTTAGTCCGTAGGGTATAATTTCCCAACAAAAACTGAAAATGATGCCAACAAATTTTTTTTTTGCTCTTCAAACAAATTGTCGCATCTTGTACTTCATCAAAGCACATGGTGTTTTCTTGTATCTCGGTGTACTCAAAATCAACTTACAAGCCAACAAACACCATCGACTAAACACAAGTCGAAAAACATGATCGACACAACATAGTTGTCAGAGAATCATCAACACCAATCGAGACTCATTTGAAACATATAAACCTTCCCAATGACAATTCGACAAACATGATACACAATCATGTTACAATCATGAGTCATTCATGATGAACTATGACTAGGTTCATTGCTTACACATACACAAAAAACAAATGCATGTGCATGCCTCTTCAACTTTCCTTCTAGTACAAACATAAGTACATAAACCCGAAACATGTGGGTACATAAGAGATGAATATGAAAAAGATATATGGCTGCAACAAGTGAACATCATACTCCACTTTTACATCCTCCTGGCAAAGTTGTACAACAATAAAAATGCCTTCAAATGAATTGCATTCACATGCAACTTGCATCATACAAGTTATGATAAATTGATGCAACTTGTCATACTCTCAACATAAATGCACACATAAGGCTTAAAAAGTGCTTTTACAACAGAAAATGCAAGCCTTACTTGCTCAAGAAATCCAACCATTTCTTACCAAGCCAACTCAACGGTGACTTTTTCTGCTGAAAATCGTCGTCTTGTGAATCATCTTGACTCACATCAATGATGGAATCTCCTCTTCCATTCTTTCCAATCTCTTTATCCATCTGCTTCTTGTGCTGTGGATGAGTGGTTGGATGCAATGTCCAACATTGGTCAATGAGATGACCCCTCTTCTGACAATGAGTGCAAATATTTTGCATCCTCTTTTCACGTTGTCTTTGCTTGTAAAGTTTCCTAAAAGTGGCCAATATTTTCCAACATTTTGAAACATGATGGTTATATAAACCACAATATGTTCATGGACTTTTTCTTCCATTTTTACATACAAATTTATCATTCTTAACATAATCAAAAGCAACTGAATGATAAGCGGAATTATACCTTGAACATTCACCTTTATCGCCTCTTTGAGGAGGTGAATTTGAAGAGTTACAAGCTCTCCTTTGAAG
>ML781229.1:237232-313465 GCA_009831015.1 Picea engelmannii
CCCCCCCCCCCCCCACGATTCAACCCTAAACATTTTCAATGGTGCCAGCAAGCCTGCCATGAACTTGTTTCGATTTCCCGTCCAAGCGAAGAGTCCATGACAAGTTTTTTTATGTCGAGCTACCAAAGTTGAACCACGACCTTATTTTTTTCCCAAGTTCCAACAAGAAATTTCTTGGTAACTCCTTAGATCATATCAAAGGGTTCGTGCTAACTCCTATGATATGGTTGGAGGTGTTGACAATTGAATCTGTTAGGACCAAAATGACAACCTCACGAGGATACAAATCCCCTTGCATTTTTATAGAGGTGGTACTCCTCTGTTATGATTTTTGTGGGACTCTAGGTCTTCATAATGTGGGAATTTTATAGAAGTCCATCGTGGTAATCAAAGGAAAGTAAAGATACAAAAAAAAAAATGTTTTATTTTCTTTTAAAGAAAGTTCCTGAGAATGGACCAGTAACCATACACATTCACACATTTAACGTAAATAAACAAAATTTCATCACATCCATCATAGTTGGGATAAATATTTATGATCACATAAAAAGTAAAAGAAAATGATCCACATGCATAAGAGAACTTTGACATAGTGATACATGGGAAGCTCAAACAAAGATAATGATAGATCAACCTCAAATACTTTATATTCAGAAAACTGGGTTACAAAGTACAGTCGAGATTGTTCCCAAAATAACTCTCTTGAAATTTCTAAAAAATATATAGTTTATTACATATTCTCCAAAATTTAAATGCATTTGTCATAAAGACTAGGATTGGGGCTCCCATGGACCATAAAGAATATATGTATAAGAATGAAGTTTGTAGAAGGAAGAAAGTGGGCGGCGAAAGACAACAAGACCTGGTAAGAAGAAAAAGGAAATTATCAGTCTTCGGTTAAACCTTTCTATTTAAAGAGGTGGAGTAACTGGATGAAGGACTTGATGAAGAAATAAGGATGTGATCAGTATGAAATTACTATGATGGTATCTCCCATTTGTCACTTGCTTGCTGATGTCCTTTTATTGCTTTCATTGACGGTTACAAGAACTGTCTAAACTGCCTTTTTCCCTTCATCGGTCAGTTTGTCAATATCTTTTTTAAACCACTCTTCGATGTAGCTTCTCATTGGGGCCACATTGATTTCATGCTGGATTTTTATATTGAAAATCTCGCCCTCCAAGTCCCTTATATCAATGGAAATATTACATGAAGCTTCTTCAATATCTTGATTTTTTACTGAATAATCCATTAACCGGTTATTTATGTCATCTTCATTATGCTCAAGAATTCCATAGAACTTTTCGAATGATAACCCTTTAAAGATCTCAACTTGTTCATCAAAGGATTTCTTGGTTAGGAACAACGAGTTGAGAATCAATTTGGGGTCTTAGACTTCATTGGTGCTCCTGGATAGGTCTATCTCGGTCAACCTTTTGAATAATTCTTCTCTCCTTGTTATGGCTTGGCTACATGCTTGGGAAATGATATTCAAGTTTTTAACCTTTTCCTTCCAACATGCATTCACTTGTTTTATCCCATTCGGAGAAGGTAGATCCTCCTCTCTTCTTATCAACTCTGTCATATTGGTAACTTTAAAACCGAAGGGTACGACCCCGTCAAGGTAAAAATCTTCTTCATTTTTTAAATCCTCCTGTAAATATTCATGGAAGGCATGTGCCCTCGTTCCAAAAGAGACCATGTTCTTTGACATCTCCCAAGCCCTTGTAATTAATTCCATTATTTTCTTAATTATCTTCTCCACATAGCTTGAAGATCCTTTCAGTTTAGCTACAGGTGTGGTAGGCCCGATCATTGCTAGAGGACTAGCAAGTACTGGAAGAGGCATTAAATATTCTTCCAATTATTTGACTCTTTCCTTTAACTTGGCATTCTCTGCTTCAAGGTCTCCAATAGAATCTTCTAGAGCATCTCCAGTTTCTCGGTGAATTTGGGAAATTTGGGAAGGCTGCATGTTTCGTAGATTAACCTCTAAACGAGATTTCCCCTTTTTATTCTTTAAATCTCTTTTCTCAATAATTAAATTTTTGGACTCGTTGTAAAAAACAACGCTCTTAAATACAAAATACTCTTCTTCATCGAAGGTCTTGCTCTCAATTATTTCCATCAGAGGATTTTGGTGAGCCGTGTCCTCTGGTTGATTAGCGTCAGGGAACACTTTTTCGATGTCAATATCGAGTTCCATATCCTCGAGGGAGAGGTCGTGGATGTCGCTTTCGGCTCGAGGTTCCTCCTCTTCTTGTAAAACAATTTTTCTTTTCTTCCTCAAGGGAAGTTTATGGGAGCTTTCAATTTTTCCCGAAGGAGGGTTCTTATCTCCTCCTCTGCCTGAAGAAATGTGGGTCACTTTCTTAATTTGGTGGGCTGTTGGAGCACTTCTCCGAGATGTTGTACTTTTCAGAGTGACAGTTGGGGATTGGGCACTCTTCTTGTCATGACCTTTTCCTTTCTGTTTGTACAACTCATTGGTGTTGATTATTGTTTCTAGGTCGCTAGTGTCGCGAGAAGGAGTGCCTGAGTCATTATCTCTGTCTTCATTTAGAATAATATTAATAAAAGAATTGTTGAAGCCAATTTCCAGTAGGTGTTCTGCAAAAATTCCGCTAGGGTCGAACCCTTTTACCCTTTCAACATATCTTAGATTTAGGCTGTGGAAGTGGTCTGCAAATTCATCAATCTTGTTCATATTTTTGAATATGAAGTCTCCAACTTTCCAAGGAAGAAGTATGAATTGATTTTTTCTCTTTTAATGAAAAAAATGCAAACAGTAGTTGTACTTCCTTGCTATTTCACTAACAGACATTTTTTCAGATATGTGGCATGGAAGGAAGGAAGGATTTTCCTTGGAACCAAAAATCTTGATGACATTGTAATTCTCCATTTGTTCCAGTGTCCCCTTCCTATCCAAGAACTTACTCGCTTGGTCAGACATTCGGGGGGTGTCCTTTCCAAACAACAAACTTTTAAAAACTGAGACAAAGTCATTAAAAACTTCATAAAAATGCTGGGAGGCTTTGTGCCTCCATAATGTTTGATACCAGAAGGTTACCGGGTCGAATTCACAATTTACCTTTTTACACACAGGTAATCTCGGAAACTGACAACAATGTGCTATCATGAAAACCAAATAAGAGGACATAAAGAATTTATTCTCCTTCTTGTATTGTGACAATTGGGAAGATATTTCAATGGAAATCAACTTGCCCCAATCGAAGATGGTCTGTTCCTTGACCGTAAAGTATAAAATGTAAAGAATCATGCGGGAAATGTTGGCTGTAGTTTCTTGTCCTATTACCCTCATGAAAATCCAAGCAATTTCCCGAAAAGGATTTTTAAATGAGCCAACCTAAAATCTCGTGATGTCCTTGGGGACGACTGCTGGGTTCTCCAGGAACTTAGGTAAGAGGTCCAACCCATTTTCATGCTTCTTTAAGAATTCTCTGCAATCTTCACCCTTGAACGTAATCATTGGATCGAGAAGTCTCAACATGTTACGAAATAACTGAGGCGATAGAGAGACATGGGAATGGTCCTGCAATTGAATGATCCACTAGCTTGGAATATATCTCTCGACGCACCAGGAAACCAACTCCTTACAGTAAAAAACCTCTGGGACGTAGCCTACATGAGCGATTCTAGACGTCCAGATTATTTCCTTTTGGGAAGAAGGGGATGAGTAGTAAGAATATGCTCTGGACCATTGAAAGTTTTGGTCGTCACACCCAAAATTGTTCAATGTATCTCCACAGAATTGTTGTCGATTTTCTGTCATAAGTTGACAAAAATGTTCCTTTGCTCGAGATAATGTTTAAAATGAATCCTTGAGAGGGATAATATAATCCTTCACAAATATTGGTTTAATGCATTTTAATAGGAGACCTCCTCGAGCCCTTCTCTTATTAATGACAATCTTTACAGAACCTTTAAGATAAGTTGTTAGCATTAAAGCATACTAAATGTGTATTGGGAAACATGCGAAGGTGGCAGGGATAGACGAGAGAAAAATAGGATTTGAGGATTTTGTGAACCCAGGAACCCGCGAACCCGAGACTACAGAAGTTCGAAAAATGACTAAGTGTTGTAACACGATCGTTCATACCTAACAAAGGAGAGATGAGATACTTAAGAGCTGGGGGGGGTTCCAATGGTCAAAATGTAGATTGGGATCTTTTGGATGCAAACTATATATCATAGAACATGGGGTATGAGAGTTTGACCCCGCCAACCTGGGAACCCGCGATTGAAAAATTGGCCAAGTATAGGATAACTCGGTCGGTCAGTCAGACTCCTGATGTGAGGGTGTGGATGGAGATGAGGATCCACAAGTCCACCAACCCAGGAACCCATCGTTCTGAAAAAATGACTAAGTATAGAACCATAAAGGGAGAGTAGAAGGGAAAAAAGGAAAGGGGAAAATGGGTAAGTATAGAAGAGGGAAAATAAAGGGAGAAAAGAAGTTGGGAAAATAGAAAAGGGGAGGGAAATTTCAGAATCGAGAATTGATCTCAACAGGAGGATTTACCGGAAAATTCACTGATTTTCCTCCCCACGGTCTACAATTCAGAAGCTTTGAGCTCAACTCCTCCGATGTGCTATCAGAACATTTGGAGTTAAATCCTCTGATTCTCATTGGAGGAGTTGTCATCAACTTTGGCGATATCATATTAGAGTCTATTAAACCAACCCTCCTCAACATTTTTTGGGAGCTTTGGCACAAACTATCCTGAGCCACATCAAAGGTTTTGGCACTAACTTGACCAATATACATCAAGACACTTGTTATCAACTCCTCCGATTTACATAAGAGGAGTTAACCTCAACACCTCTGATTTCATCTTTTGAGAATAATTTTTCACCTTTTCGTCCTCAAACATTCACCAAGGTACTCAACATGCCTTCCATCATCTTGTCATCCTCAGACAACGAATACCTACCCAATGTATTTTCAAATGGATCTTCTGGTAGTTTGAAATTCTCAAGTTGAATTTAACTTCATATTATGTGTAATTTTAATCTTTGTACTGATCCCACTTTTTCTTGTAGGTCCAAATATATCCTCTCGAAAGAAGACAACAAGTAAGACACTTGGGACTGAGGCCTCTGGTAGTGGCCAACAAGAAAAAGGTGAGCTAGAAGTGATCAGAGCCACGTACGATGATACATCAAGACTCATGGAAAGGGACAGAGAAACACTGAAGTCGGGAGAGGTATACCACATGTTCAAGAAATCCAACTTCTTCGTTGAAGATAAAGAACCAAATGAACTTAAAGTGTTCAAAAACATTTGGAAGTCTGGCATATTCAAAGTAGCATGCCACCCAACATTGTTCCCATTCACAGATTCCATCATTTGGATCCTGAAGAATATATATGTGAATGACAGATATGTCTGCAATGTCAGAAAAGATCCCATAGCCTCGTTCAGACTTGAATATTTGGTGAAGTGTTATCGCATCGAAAAATAAATTAAGAAGTTGGACAACAAGGTCCTTAGTGAGTTTGAATACACTCTCAAGGATCGATTTCCCAAATGGTACAGGGCCGACATACAATTTAAATACAGACCCAAAGGGGGATACCCCACAAGTTCCCTGAGAAGACCTTATCAGTATTTGGTAGCTATTTTGTGTTGGCTATATGGGGAACCAAATGCATCCCAATTCTCTCTATTGTATATTCCCCTAATATAATACTACGCAGATGAGGGAATATCATTCAATTGGGATGAATCCTATCTAAAAATCTAACAATGGCCATTTATGCGGTCAAAGGCTCCCAGCCTAGGACATTCCCAATCTTTCATATGTCCTCATATCTCTTGGACATCATGTGTGTGGCCCATAAATACCCTAGGATGGGGTGGAAATGGAATCCAGTAGACCCAACCATCCACATATAATGCAAAGTTCTCTGGGAGCACAAGTATCATACAAAGTACTAGAAGATATGCGAGCATTTTCTGGCTCCCTTTTATGAATTCATATTTTTCACCATGCCACCTTGCATGACTAACAAAGCGATAGAAGTCATAAGGATAATTGGATATTGGTACCTCATGGAACACAACACTTATATAAGAGTTTATGGTTTGATGAAACCCCTCATCTGCTCCCTTGATTTGTGCCTGACAAGCTAGTACTCCAGGAGATTGCATACCAGACCATAATACATGGGGTAGGTGGAATGTTGTATCGAGTAAAGAAGGAAATATGGCCACCACTGCCACTATATGTTGGAAACTACTTCTTCAAAAATACCAAGCATGCTCAAGAAGAGGAAATCAACCTGTTATCTTACCACTTTGGAGAAGAATGGTTCCGAAGACACGATCCCAAGAATATCATGAGAGACCACTTCAAAAACATTATGTCTACCCTAGGAATACACAACGGATATCTGGGAGGAGGAAGAAGTGCATCATAATGCATGAAACTACGATGAAGTAATATTCAACAGGTGTGGCCAACCCAAAGAGAGAATCACAGAAGAAGAAAGAGCTAGAGAAGAAGCTCAAAAGAAATCAAAAGAGGAAGTGACTGAAGAATCACCCCACACCTCCACCTTAATACACTTGGTATCAGCAGGAGAGGAAGAAGAGGCACCAACTGGCAAGAAAAGAAGAGATAAAGAAAAGGTCCACAAGAAGAAGAATGACGCTGCAAAGAAAAAGTGAAAGATTTAGGTGAACAAGGCCAAATCCAAAGCTGATGTAGAAGTAAGAGCCGCAGTAGAAATGGGGATAAAAAAGAAGAAGAAGCAACTAGGGAAGCAACTAAGAGAGCGACAGTGGAAGAAGCGGAAAGGGCATCTGAAAAAGCAGTTGAAGTAGAAAGATGACAAAAGGATGCAAAAAATAGAGGTGGTTACACTCATCCGATGGAGACAAATATCCCAAAGGTGTCAACTGCAGGCATCAACACAAATATATCAGGAAGTGGCTTAGGACTAGTACTATGGGAACCATTCCAACCAAGTGAGTTACTTGAATTGATAAGCTTCACTTATGATAGCAAGACCGACATAATTGTATAGGAACAACTAAGGAAAGTGCTAACAACTGAAGGGATGCCTATCTCAGTTGTTACACACATTCCCGTAATTAGAGATTTAAGGGATAATCCAAAAGCAACTGCTACAACCATAATTGCATTCATGAATTCTAATGAGGAGAACATTCAAAGACTATGCCAACAAAATGCGGAGAAAGAAGCAAGGATCAGAGAGCTGGAGGAAAGACTCCATCAAGTAAGAATTGATGAAAGCAGTCTGCAAAGTTTCAAAGCCATTGCTGAGAAGGTCAAGAAAAAATTGAAAGAGGATATCATAGACATGTATGCTCATTTTCACCTCTTCCAACAAATAGCTACTACCGTCATAGAGCAGCATAATCAAATATGGGAAAAAATGATGCAGTATAACACGATCCGTGAAGGCATCATTGACATTGATAGATGGATTGCAGAAAATACGGATGCACCAAATGAACTCTATCGAACTTCAACATCAGAAAAAAAGATAGACTTGTAAGCACTAGACCACTGCCAACATGTAGAGCAAAGGACAGATAAGGAGGTTACCAAATCAATGATGATATGCTAAAAGATACACAAAGTTGCGCAGGAATTGATCAGGAGCAGTTGACTACCTAGTCTAGACGAGCTCGAGAAAAATATAGTAAATGAAGAGCTAGTAGACAAGGTGCATGATAGCACAAATCAAAGAAAAGTAGTAGTCGAAGCAGGCACTACAATATCCACATATCTCATAGAGAAACACTTAGTGAAACTTGTAGAATTACACACCATGATACAAACATTCATGGTGACACTGGTAAAATACATGAGTACCCTTGAAGACAATGTGACCATGACCAATGCATATATAGAACAATTAACCTACAAAAGGATTAGATCCTTATATGATCAACTAGAAATATGGACAACATACATCAGAGAGAAAAATCCTTGAATAAAGACAAAATAGTAGCTAGAGAATGTTAACACTTGTTTCTTATTTTGTCTTTTTCCCAACTAATCTCAATTTTTTCCTTATTGTACACTTGTCACTAAGAAATAGGAATCTGAACCATTTTTGTAACAACCGCTTCAAGAGGAAGGAAAAAGGTCACTTAGCAGCTACTAAGAATTGTATAAGAAAGAGTAGAGGCTCATTTGCAAAGGAATTTTCGCTTTTCAAGCAATATATAGACCCAAGAACTATTTCGAGAACATATATGTTGTTAATGAATATTGAGAAGCCCTCAAGGCCAGTTTTATAAAGAAGGAAGTCTTGTGTGTGAATATATATATATGTTGTGAATTATTTCAAGCGGAGATGAATGTGGTTCACATGGACTGTAAGGATGCTTGATCACTTATAGATTAAGTCTTATGCACTCTATGTTATTGCAGTTCAAGTGTTTTTTAGAATATCTTTAAGCCTTGATATTGTTGAGTTGTTAACGCATGCATTGATATAATTTAGACTATTATGGTTATACATATTTGCATGCACCTGTTTCTGGTTCTACTCTTCTATTTCAACTACCTGTTTGGAAGTTTATGCAGAATTTGGTTTCATTTATAGCTCGTCAGTTACTTTAGTGTGCTCCTAGCTAGGATAGATTAGAGTAGATTAGAAATAGATTAGTTTGTTTTCAATATGTTAGCACCATGATTTTCATAGCCAAGTTTATAGGTTTGTCAACAATTTGCAAAGTCATGCATGTTAGCACCCTGATTGTTTTTATGACTGGCATCATCTAACATCTCTAAGGGTTAGTTTCAAAAGGAAGCTTATCATTTATTTGTTCCATTTACATTTTAAATCGTGCACTGCAAAATTTTCTACGCGTTGCGCAGAGCACTTCACCGTGCAAAGGATTTTGTCGCGCAGTGGATTTCGTTGCGCAGTGGATTCTGTCGATCAGTGGATTTCGTCGCGTAGTGGATTTATGTCGCATAATGGATTCTGTCGTGCATAGGATGTTTCCACGCAGTAGATTTCATCGTGCAGTGGATTTCATCATGCATATGATGTTTTCGCGCAGAGGTTGTCATTGCGTAGTGGATTTTCCTACACACAGGCTATAGGTCGCACTGCTCAAATTACTGGTTTAGTGGTCAACTTCAAGATCACATTTTGACCAACTGGAGAGGAATTTTGAAAATCCCCAAGAGGTTTTTGTCTAGGAAAAACCAAATAATAAAAACCTCTCTCATATTTGAAAAATGCATCATGGTTTGGGAGATTATAAGGAATCTTTGATCCTTATGTTTCAGTTTTCTCGATTTCCTGTTCGAGACATGGTTTTGCGACATGTATTCCAGACATCTGGAGATGCATTTCAAGAAACCGAGAGAGGTTTTTATTTATAAAAATATTAAATACAAAAACCTCTCTAAGTTTCTAAAAATAGTTTTTTATTAGTGATATATGATGTCATATTTAACGCTTATTTTTCTAGTTTGTTGCACAAATCCGCTGCGTTTTTTGTTGTAGGTTATTGTTGCGTAGAAGACTTGCTATGCAGGGGTGACAGAGTTTCCAACAATGCACATGATGAATCATCACAACCATATGGTCAAATTTTGATCATGATCAATGATTGTAAAGAATATTTCGGTTACGATTATGATTTGGCAAAGTCAGGTTTTCTATTTTTAGTGAATCCGTTGAAGTTATTGTTCTCTTTCAAAGAAAATGGATCCATGATTATAGGAGGGAGGAGTTCGACCCTAGCAACCAAGGGTGACATTGTTTTTCTATATATGGGGATCATTTCCATGTAAACAGGGTTGTTTGGCAAAATTAGTAGACGACAACTATTGTATGTAATTTGAGTTTTTTGACCGAAACTTAATGCAAAGGTCCTGTAACTTGATGAAAAGATTATAGTTGTAGTAGTCAGATGTATTGTGCCTCTTTATTTGCATATGTGCTTCCTGTCATCTTTATTCACATATTTTTCTGTCTATTTCAGAATGAATTTTCGAACTTGTGTATTCACTGTGCAACGCCCCTTGTTTGTGCCACTTAGACAAAACATTTTCTTCTAAAAGCTAACTCTGAATTCTCCCACAGCGGTGCTCCGAGTTACTTCTTGTGTTTTTTCTTCCTGCCACACATTACGGTTTTACACTGAAGACTGTTTCTCACCTAGCCTTATCCTCTCAAGTTTAGTCACTGAGTCATTCGTCTCCGTCATTTCCTCAAATCGACTCCATATCCCAAGTCTTACTTTCTTGCACCAATATAAATAGAACCCATTATATCAAAGGTGTTAAATCTAGCCACTGCTTTTCAAAGCCAAATCCCGCGCAGAGACCGTGCCTCCTAAGAGAGACCTCTCTAGATCTGAAAGGCTATTTTCGGGTCTCAAAGTTGGTTGAAAAAGTTACCTTCGTCATTTGTTTATCAACTGAACAAATTTACGGAGTGCTAACATTCTGGCGCCGTTGCTGGGGATGAAATTGAAAATTTTTCCTGGGAAAGAACGACATGGTTGAGTTCTGAGAGTAGCAGACACTTAGGCACATATTGGCTTTATTTTTGCTCTGGCAACTCCACACATCAGAAAATCAGTTTGAAGGTGATTCCACTGACAGAAGAGTCCAGAGCTGAAGTTTTCACGACGACTCCAATCAAGCTTCAAATGCGATTCAAAGACTCCACTGAAGAATGAGACCTGTTGATAGAGATATGGAAGAGTAGTATGGAAAAATCAGGTACTCGAGCTTAAGTTTAGTTCAAGAAGTACTTTTCTATTTTATCAATATCTTCTTGTCCTTTCCTGAGTTTTTCAAAAGAATATTTCTTCACTTACTGCATTCAAATGAAGCCCAGAGATCTAGTCTTTTATATCCCCCATGACAAACTATAGGTATACCTCCTTCTTCTTGTATAATCGATATTCACCAAGCTCCTTCCTCTGAGCCATATGATGTTCATGATCATTCTTGTGAGCTTAATGAAACCAAAGTTGAGCTTGTACCTTTTGTTCTTAATCCTACACCCTCCAAGATTCAAGAAATATACATTCCTCTTAAATTTCCTTCCAGCCTTCATGACTTTCCTTTGAAACATTATAAGTACCTTCCTCGGTTCGATGGAGAGCTTGATGGAAAGTCAGCTGAAAAACATATTCAGGTCTTTGAGCAATTTATAGAACTTTTTGAGATCAAACATGATGATGTGTCTACGAGGGCCTTTTCTCAGTCCTTACAAGGAGATGCCAAAGCATGGTTCAGACATTTGCAGCCTCAGTGGATTAGCTCGTGGGATGAACTAAGGGAAGCTTTCCATAGATTTTGGGGTGAGATAAATTCATGGGATCTACTCCTTTCAGAGTTTTATGCCATGAGAAGAATGAAAGATGAAACCATCTCAAATTTTAGTAGGAGGTTTGCTAGGCTTTATTATAGACTGCCTAAAGAAGTCCAACTTCCTAAAGTTGTCACCGTGCTCCATTATGTAACAACCTTTCAATCAGACTTATCTTTTATTTTGATGGAGAGGAAGTCTATGTCTTTGCAGCAGATGTTCAACGATGCTCAGGAAGTTGAAGACAATATTCAAGCATGTAAACAGATTCAAAACGAGGAGTTGGATGCTAAAGAACATGACAATGAATATGAACAAAGAGCAATTGATTTGAATCTTGAGAAGAGGGTTAATAATATCATATTTCCTCTTGAAGCTTTAAATGCTGATGATTTTGAAAAGGATTATATTCCACTTATTGAAAAATAAGGTGCCAATTTAGCTACTGATCCATCCCATGATAAGCACAAGGCTGATTTTTTTATGTATTCATTTGTAGACAATCAAGA
The DNA here is from genome assembly GCA_009831015.1 of Picea engelmannii. Lineage (NCBI taxonomy): Eukaryota > Viridiplantae > Streptophyta > Pinopsida > Pinales > Pinaceae > Picea > Picea engelmannii. The sequence goes on from ML781229.1 coordinate 249,085, forward strand.
AAATGAATTTGCAAATCAGTTTGTTGAAGAGAAGGTTGATGTCCCAAGTGTTTTCTTGTTAGATAACATTGCAGATGTTGTTGATTTTCCTATATATGATGAATATGATGATGATTGTGATGTTGACTTCCTAGAACAACTAGTTGTACGTTCTCTATCAGAAAATGTTCATTTCGAGCAGTGTAATGAGAGCAATCAACCTACATATCACAGCTACAAAGAAGAATTTGAAGAAACTACCGAAACAACCGAAGGGAATTATTTACCTTTATGCTTTGATTCATTTAAATTGTTGAAAGAAAATTTAAAGATCATCACTGAGGCAAAGGAATGTGTGCTGATGCAAAATCACACTGATTCATGGGAAAAAATTGACAAGAAATTGCATCAATCTTCTCATGTGTTTAATGACCCCGTTGCTTGTTATATGGAAGGTTTTATTAGTCCAAAATTGCAGCCATTGGTCAAAGATGAATCTGAAAATGAGTGTGTTTAGAAATCCAAAGAAATTGAAAAATGTGCATATGACAACAGTGAAGAAAATGAAGAAGATTTTGAATCAGGTGAAAGAACCTTGCCATTGTGTTTTGCTTCTTTCGAATTGCTGAAGCAATTTTTTTATAATGTTTCAAATAATAAATCCTCCAGGCATGATGTTGAATATGAAGAAAGCGGTGGACCTGCAAATGAAAACTATCTCCCATTATGTTTTTCTTCCTTTGAATTGTTGAAAGTAAATCATGAGATAGCAGAGGAAGCAAAGAAGTCTGACTGTAGTCACAGTGACACTGTTTTACATGAGAAAATTGTTATTAGTGAGGAAGACCAACAACCTTCTCATGCATTTAATGATCGTGTTGCTGATTACATGGAAGGTTATTTCAGTTCAGATTTGTAGCGTGTGCTCAACTACCAGCTTGGAAATAAAGATGATGGTAAATCAACATCGATGTTAGATATGGATTGCTTTCCACCAAGGGTTTCATTTCATCCATCACCGTCTTCTGTTTCAAAAGATTGTTATTTCCAACAGTCTCAACAGATTTTTCAACCTCTTGGTAGCAATCAACAGGTTAAATCACATAAAAACGAGAATGCAGTGGAAGGGGTAAAACATGGTTGTTGTTTTGTGCATGTTTTAGAGGATCCATTTGCAGTTTTGGTGGAGGCGACAAACAATCCCAATGTTTTTAATTTTTTGAGATTCAAATTTATAGATAAATTTTTGAATGACTTATCAGTAAACAAGATTTGGAGCAAGCATGTGCAAAGAAACCAAAAAGTGGATAAAGTTATTGCATGGTTGCATTGGCATTTTGATTTCACTTGATTGACATTTTTTTCAGCAGTTAGGGTAGGTAGGAGTGCGAATAATCTCGGTACTACGAGTATTTCTTTCAGTAGTCTGCAGTTTTCATTTTCATCTTAGATTCAGATTTCAGTTTGGAGCATATATAGTTTTGGGTTTTCAACGAATGAAAGTTACAAGTTACAGTTGGAAAGTTGAATTTGGGAGTAGCCCAATGGATCAACACCTATTCTACTGTTCTTTTCTACCTCACAAGGAGGATAACATCCCCGTTGGAGCTAGCTGTTAGCACCATGATTTTCATAGCCAAGTTTATAGGTTTGCCAACAATTTGCAAAGTCATGCATGTTAGCACCCATATTGTTTTTATGACTGGCATCATCTAACATCTCTAAGGGTCAGTTTCAAAAGGAATCTTATCATTTATTTGTTCCATTTACATTTGCAATAGTGCGCTACAAAATTTTCTACGCGCTGGACAGAGTACTTCACCATGCAAAGGATTCTGTCGTGCAGTGGATTTCTGTCACGCACTGGATTTCGTCACGCAGTGGATTTCTGTCGCGCAGTGGATTCTGTCGCACATAGGATGTTGTCGCATAGTGGATTTCATCGCGTAATGGATTTCATCATGCATAGGATGTTTTCGCGCAGAGGTTGTCATCACGCAGTGGATTTTCCTTCGCACATGCTACAGGTCGCATTGCGCAAATTACTGGTTTAGTGGTCAACTTCAAGATCAATTTCTGACCAACTGGAGAGGAATTTTGAAAATCCCCGAGACGTTTTGTCGAGGAAAAACCAAATAATAAAAACCTCTCTCAAATTTGCAAAATGTGTCACGGATTGGGAGATTCGAAGGAATATTTGAGCTCTATTTTTTAGTTTTCACGATTTCCTGTCTGAGACATGTTTTGTAGACATGTATTCCGGCCAGCTGGAGATGAATTTCAAGAAACCGAGAGAGGGTTTTATTTATAACGATATTAAATACAAAAAACTCTCTTATTTTATAAAAATAGTTTTTTATTAGTTATATATGATGTCATATTTAATGCTTATTTTCCTAGTTTGTTGCACAAATCCGCTGCATTTTTTGCTGTAGGTTACTGTTGCGTAGCAGACTTGCTGTGCAGGGGTGATAGAGTTTCCAGAAGTGCACATGATGACTCATAACAACCATATGGTATAATTTTTATCATGATCAATGATTGTAAAGAATATTTCGGTTACGATTATGATTTGGCAAAGTCAGGTTTTCTATTTTTAGTGAATCTGTTGAAGTTATTGTTCTCTTTCAAAGAAAACAGATCCATGATTCTAGGAGGGAGGAGTTTGACCCTAGCAGCCAAGGGTGACATTAGTTTTCTATATATGGGGATCATTTCCATGTAAAAAGGGTTGGTTGGCAAAATTAGTAGATGACAACTATTGTATGTAATTTGATTTTTTTGACCGAAACTTAATGCAAAGGTCTTGTAACTTGATGAAAAGATTCTAGTTGTAGCCATCGGATGTATTGTGCCTCTTTATTTGCATATGTGCTTCCTGTCATCTTTATTCACATCCATTTTTGTCTATTTTGGAACTAATTTTCGAACCCGTGGATTCGCTGTGCAATGCCCCTTGTTCGCGCCACTTAGACAAAACATTTTCTTGTAAAAGCTAACTCCGAATTCTCCCTCAGCGGTGCTCTGAGTTACCTCCTGTGTTTTTCTTCCCACCACACATTATGGTTTTACACTGAATAGTGTTGCTCGCCTAGCCTTATCCTCTCAAGTTCAGTCATTGGGTCATTTGTCTCCGTCATTCCCTCAAATCGACTCCATAGCCCAAGTCTTACTTTCTTGTGCTAATATAACCAGAACCCATTATATCAAAGGTGTTAAATCTAGCCACTGCTTTTCAAAGCCAAATCCCATGTGGAGACCATGGCTCCCGAGAGATTCCTCTTTGGATTCGAAAGGCTAGTTTCGGGTCTCAAAGTTGGTTGAAAAAGTTACCTTCGTCGTTTGTTTATTAGCCGAATAGATTTACAGAGTGCTAACACAATACATAGTCTTCATCTACATATTTTCATTGCATTTCCATAAATCATCCATCCTCATCAGTAAACCAGACCGTAACTTACCAAAAAACCTAAAAAACAGTAATAATGGCACCCAAACCAAATTTCAGATGGGATCCTAATCCAAACAGTGCATGGTCTAGTTTGAATCATGTACCGGGGATAACCTCTTGTTGTTGATGGGTGAATTTAGACCCGTCAACTGAATTGATGCTAGAAGGGGGGCCATTTTTTATGGCTTACATAAATGAACTAAACAACCAAAACCAGTCTTAAGGAAATAACCCCAACCCCACCTTTTTCCCTCGTATTGATTCCGAACATAAAATTACCTATGAAGATTCAAATCCTAATTTTGGAAATTCCTTTGAAAGTCCTGAAACACACTCGAAAACGCGGTACTACATATCACACCAATAGTTATCTAAAACTCCTCGCCTTACACGCGCTTACACAAAACTACTTGGTAAGTTTCCAACAACCATTGAATTTCCTAGATGGAAAGCAACCCATGTGGAAAGACCTAAGACTCACCCTGATATTTACGTTGATTTTGTAGATAATATTATTGAGACCACTTTACAAGAAGTCATTGTACCCTTGAACCGAGTCGCACACACCTTTATCGAACCTGAGGAAAACCCCGAAGGTGAAAACTCAAAAATTATCTTAGAACAAATTATGGGTGAAAATAGAGATCAAAGAGAGATAATCCCACGATGGATGGCTCAAGTTCCTCTAAATTTAACTAGACCATTACATGAAATTCCTAGGAAATCAGACAAAATCCTTCACAAATTTGATCTAAACAAATCCAGATCCCCAGAAGACCACTTAAATAACTTCTTCATAGCCACTTATCTATTCAATGTCCAACATGAAGATGTAGTTTGCAGGATATTTCCCTATACGTTTTCAGGTAGCGAATCTACTTGGTATTTTAGCTTGCCACCTGGATCTATAACTGGTTGGGATGATTTTAAGAGGGTCTTTATTAGAAAATTTGGGGAAAGAAAAACAACTGCATCTTTGCACAAGGTGTTAGGAGCCATCAATATGGACAAAAGAGAGAAGGTAAAAGATTTCAATGAAAGATTTCTTAATATCTTGATTAAGTTCCCCAACGATACAACTCCCACTCAGTCCTTAGGCATCGAGTATTATATGACAACTTTAACCCCGTCCATAGAAATGTTTGTCAAATGAGCTAATAAAAATACCTTAGCACTCAATTTTGATGAAGCTAAGATAGTAGAAAGGGAGTTATCTTCTTATGATCATCACCCACATTTTGAAGAAACCAGATCAACTGGAAAGAAACCTTTGTTGTTAACTAAACCACCCAAAAAAGAGCCAAGGGATATCGATAATGTGGTGAAATTAGTTAAGAAATTATCAAAAAAAGTGGTAGATCTGAAGAAGAATGTGGGGGAAGGATCATTGAAGCATTTTATCATGTTCTTTAAGAGAAAATATAGTCCACCAAAACCACCCGATCCCACTCATATGGCCTTCAACCTAGACAGTTTCAACAATGATAACTTTTTCTCTTTCCACCAACAAAAACACCCAGAATGAACTTTCCCTCAATGGGTCAACTCCATGACCCCGGTGATTAATCAATTGTTAGATCAACACATTTTAAATGATGAAAACCCTACACAAGATCAAATTGATACTACTGAAGAGATTCCTCCATAATTCACTATGCCTTTTTGGGATTGTTGTCCATAACCAAACGATGAGTAGATAGAAGAGATCTTCATGGAAGATACACTGATAATCAAGGCTACTTCCCAAAAGAATTATAATCTACGCAACAAAGGTCCAATTCTCAACAAGGATGATAATATTCCACTCAGGAATATCACTCCTCCCCCTGCTACCCCAAAATCGAGTGACTCACCTCCAGGTAAATCTAGTGGAAAAACCATCAAAGTTGTCCCAGCAAACACAAATGAACCAGGTATGTCTGCCTCAACTAGGAATAACACTAGACTTAACACAGTACCAAACAACATAAAAACTTGTGAACCGAAATCTAGCCAAACGATGAACAACACAAACACACACGCCTTAGACTACAATGTAATATAAGACATGAAGAAAACAAAAGCCAACATTTCCATGTTTGGTATTTATTCATTACCACAACAATGTGATCTCTTGAATGATTCTTTCAATCTCGATGATGCTCAGAGAAGGATGGTCGTTGTTACTAACAACACACTACCAGAAGATGAAGCAAACGAAATACACAAGGTAGAAATCACAACAACCATAAACACAACAAGTATAGGTGCATAATCAAAGTGATAAATCCCACCTTTTCTACTCACTTATGATATTTTTAATTTTAATGTGCATAATTGTCTAGCAGATTTAGGTGCGTCATCTAACATAATGTCTTTTACTGTCTACAAAAAAATAAACATTGTTCCACAAATGAAAAGAACTAGAATTATACAATTAGATAGGACATATGTTAAAGTAAAGGGAGAACTTAAGGATGTCCTGATTATAGTTTCATCTGATCCTAGGGTGCATCAAACTATAGACATTGTTGTTGTGGACATACCAGAAAGTTACGATTTTCTGTTGAGCCGAGATTGGTCGGCCAAACTTCAAGGTTAATTATTTTTTGATTGGTCTCACTTGTAGTTGTCATATAAGGGTAAGGAGAATCAAATTTGAGTAAATAGTGAGGCCCACATGAAACACACAGTGACATAATTGGAAGGTAAGAACAAACCTATAAGTTTCACACATTCCATCTTGGGAAATTATTCTTTGAGACTGACTATGGTTGTTATGAGGCGCATACATTTGAAGTACAACTATATTTACAATTTGAACTCTACCCACAAACTCACAGTAGAAATTGTACTATATTAACTAACCTAGGATTTAGTTCAATTAATAAAACAAAAAATTATGACATGTGGTTGATGTTTTTTGATGGTTCTAAAACACAAGATGGAGCCAGAGCAGGATGTGTCCTAATTGATCTTGGACAAGATAAAACACTCATATCTTGCTACCTACAATTTGAATGCACCAACAACACTGTGGAGTACGAAACCTTAGTTCAAGGTTTGGAAAAGGCCATCGATCACAAGGTAAAATATCTTAAGGTGTTCGATGATTCTGAAATAATTGTCCGGCAGGTAAGAAACACCATTCATTGAATGTCCGCACATCTAAAGGCATATCGACAAGAGGTATGGAGTTTTCTTTATTCTTTTGACGCATTTAACATCACTTCTATACCTCGTGAAAAAAATGTATATGTAGATATATTAGCCAACGCGACATCTAGGTTCATTCTCCCTGATGATGGTTTTTCGGTTGAAATGATTTTCAGGCCCTCCATACCAGACAACATCACAAATTGGAGAGTATTTGATGGTGATTCTCATATTATCAATTTTCTCACCAGTTCAGACACTTTCCAAGATGCAGTTATTGATTATGAAGCACATCATCAAGAACTACAATCTTATCAGGATGAAGCAAACAAGGTAAAGACTAATTGTGTATCGAAAAATGTTTTGACTCTTGAGAATTTATTTTATTTGCAAACTAAGTTTAGGAGGGCTTCCAACCCGAAAAAAAATAGCTCGACCATGATGCATTTTTTGGTCAATACTGGAACATCTGAACAACCCTAATATGTAAATCTGGGCACCTGTTGTTTAGAGGTATAAAAACACACAATTACAAAATTGTTTAAGAGATATCGAGATGATTTTGGTTGGACTTACGACGATATGAAAATATATGATACCCGAATAATACAACATGTGATCCCAATTAAAGAGGGTATCAAACCATTCCAACATAAGCTTAGAAAGATACATCTGACCCTCGAACCTCTTATCTAGAAATAATTGAAGAAATTGTTAGATGCTCGAATCATCTTCAAAGTTCAACATTCAACTTGGGTCTATAACATGGTGCCCATAAGGGAGAAGTTGGTAGAAATCATAATTTGCATAGATTTCTGGAATCTAAATCATGCTTTCGACAAATACAACTACCCCATTCCTTGGATGGAGCAAATCCTACAACTTGACTCTGAATCTGAGTTGTTTTCTTTACTAGATGAGTTTTTAGGATACAATCAGGTTCTCGTAGCAGAACTCGATCGATTAAAGACCACATTTCAGACTAAGTGGGGGACGTATGCCTACAAAAGAATGCCCTTCGGTTTGATGAATGCAGGAGATACTTTCAAAGGGAAATGGATATCAATTTTAAAGGACTAATCGGTCGAAGTGTGTTGTTCTACCTTGATGATGTGACTGTTTACTCAAAGAAGAGGGAATACCATCCCAAGCACCTAAAGAAGATAGTTGAAAGATGTAGAAAATATGGGATTTCTTTGAATCCTAAGAAAATTGTGTTTGTTTCTTTAGAAGGCATTCTAATAGGACATGTGATCTCCAGAGATGGGATTTAGGTGGACCCTGAAAGGATAAAATCCATCCTACAAATTCCTCCACCTCACAGCAAGAAATCAATGCAGTCATTCTTTGGCAGAATCAATTTTGTGAGAATATTCGTTCCAGATTTTATTGATAATGTGAAGACACTTCAAAGAATGATCAAGAAATATGTTCAATTTAAATGGACACAAGTGGAGAAAGAATCATTTGAAAAAATCAAAGCTACCATATTCGCTTCTGTTGCAATATTGGTTGTTGTCATTGATGTCAACCCTAGTCATTTGTTTTGGACTGCAAGATTGATGAAGGTATTTGGACATGAAGGAAAATGCACATGAAAACAAAACACCCATGGATGGATAGTATACATCATGTTGTTTTTGTTGGTATGTGGAACGTCACGTGGATCCTCATGGTTGAGGAGAAATGCGTTTTTGAAGATGACAAAGTGAATTGAAGAAGGAAGTACAGGTCGGCCCTGGAGATAATTAAAGAAAATAATTACAAAATAAGAAAGTGTCAGGTCGGCCCTAATGTTAAAAGGAAGTGAAATAAATGGTATAAATACATATAATTATACATTCATTATACACACAAGTCAAATTTCAGAGGAAATCTGAGGAAAATAAGGCCATATTTCAAGGGAGGATGAAGTCTTTTGGTGATGTGTTCTAAGGTATGTTATTTACAGGTCATCTTACCATTTTTGCTATAACGTTTTTTCTAGAATGATTAAGATGGTGAAATTGATATGGTATGGATAAGAAATATATATGTACATGTGGTAAAAAATTTAGTTCTTTATTCGCTATAATTTTGGAGATACACTCTGTGGAAGATAGGGCTTTTGACTTGTCCTAAAGCTAGTCAATAAACAAGTGTTCTGGGTAAAACAATCATAACGTATTCATAGAGAATCCAAATTAAGTGAGACCAATTTCATTGGAAACAGTACGGGCTTTAGTTTCTTTTTTGCGAGTTTCAGAATCTGGTGTTAAATATTGAGCGTGGGGCATTCTGTACAAGTTCGCTCTCCTGAATAAACCAGAATTGAATAAGGTCTACCATTCTCTCTATAACTTATTTTTGGGGAGGATTCAAGGAGTGAAAATTGGAGGAGTATTACTCCGGAGCCTCGAAAAGCGAGATCTTGATAAGGTTATGAAAGACATGCATGATGGACTAGTCGGTGGCCATTTTTAGGAGACACAACCACTCACAAAGTGTTGAGAGCTAGATAATATTGGCCCGCTCTTTTTAAAGATTCCCATGCATACTCAAGAAGTTGCGAAGCATGCTAGAAAGTTGCAGGAAAAGAACACAAAGATATTATTCCACTCCAACCTATTGCTATTGAAGAAACCTTTGAACATTGAGGGATAAACATCATTGGTGAGATTAACCCCCATTCCTCCAAACAACACAAGTCCATTCTAACCGCTATTGATTATTTTACATGATGGATTGAAGCAGTACCACTAGTCAAAGTAAATGAAGAGGTAGTGATTAATTTTCTTGAACAAATAATCATCACAAGGTTCAGAGTTCCTAACTCTCTAATGTTCGATAATGCAACTTATTTTTCATCTTTAAAATCATCTGAATTTTCATTAGAGAAAGGGATTTTTTTGAAGTACTCGACCAACTATTATCTTGAGGGTAATGGATTGGAAGAATCCACAAACAAAAACATAATCTGCATCCTTAAACGAACCGTGGTCGATCACCAGAGAAATTGGCACACTGCTCTATTGAATTCCCTTTGGGATGATCACGTCACTCCTAAGGCTGTCATAGGGAATTCTCCATATTATATTTTTATGGGAAAGGAGTCATTTTACCCTTGAATATTTACCTTCCTTCCCTCCAACTCACCCAACAGTCCCGAGGAAGAGAGTGCCATGTAATTCAACGACGTATAAATACATTTCTAAATTTAGAAGAGAGTCATGCTAAAGCCAAAAGAAAGTTTGAAACTCACCAACAGACAGTAAAACACTGGTTTTATAAGAAATTTTCTTGTGAGAAAGAATTTTAAGTTGGGGATTTAGTCCTCAAATGGGACAAGCTACATGAAGACAAAGGGAAACATTCGAAGTTCCAAAAACATTGGCTTGGTCCTTACGTTATCAAAGAAAATATTGGCCAAGGTACCTTTCGGTTGCAAAACCTTCATGGGGAAGTTGGCCCTCTCCCCATTAATGGACACATTCTCAAACACTACATCAACTACCCTTTGAGGTTGTTGCTCGCTTGTACATAAATAAATCTCTGAATTTCACCTTTCTTGCTCCCCATTTATTTTATTTTATTTGTTTTCTATTTGTTTCCCATTATGTCTTGTTGTTTATATTTTTAGATTCTTGTTTCTTCTTAAAAAACTTCTACCTTGATTTTTTATTTCCCAATATCTTAGTCTTGGTCATACATTTAATTTGTAACACATCTGGTTTCAATATCCTGATGATTTTATGACATGGTGTTTACCCACATAGCACCCCAACCATGTAAACCTTGTTATGCACTATCTCAAATTAGATCTAGTGGAGGAACATAGCTCATCAATATGCAAGAAAAGTACAACGAAAAAAAGAAGCAGGGACCTATACTTGAGAACAGATTGTTACATTGTGTAAAATGAAAGAAAATGATTTGGAAGAGATGTCCACAATATTCCAGAAATCACGACTCAGAGATTTCACTCATGTATAATTAGGTTAGCAAATATCACTATCAAAGGTGTCACCCCTAGTGCCTTTAAAGGATAACTGGAATCCCCCCATCCACCTCTCTCTAAACAAAAGAGAATCAAATTTTATAAAAGGTAGAGGCTTGGGGAAAGGCATTCCAGATCACATGGGACTTTCAAGTATCTCTGTCGGGGCTATGGATGCTCACTGGCAACAAAACAAGAATTGTGACACTAGGGTGACTCCATCGGGGCTATGGATTCTCGTTGGAAACAAAGCAACAATAGAGAAATGCACTATAAATTGCATTATCAACATTCCCGGTGTTTCATTTTGGTCATGCTCCCTACACATTTTCCTTTAGTCATTTATCATATGAATAAGAAATAATTTAAAGGCAATCTAGTCTAGGGTAAGGTCTTTCCCCTTTCTTTGTATTCTCTAACTTCTCTTAGAATCTGAGTTATGGGACCTATTTTTTTATCTCTTAAGATTGTGCATGATAAGTGCACCCTTCTCCAAAACATATGTGGATATCATATTATAGAGATTTAGGGCTTCACCCAATGTGTCGCCATTTGTTATGCCAAGCACTACAACCCTCCATTTTCCATAATTCAATTGCAATTTATGATGTGTGTTCTATATGCACTAAAAAACACTAAAAACCCTCAATTAAATTGTTAGCTCGGGGTAAGTAAACTTAGAGTTGTAGCACTATATGTGCCAAGGCAGAAAGGCTAGAGGTAATATAGTCTAACTAAGGAGATGAGTTGTCTAAGGGATAATCTATTCAAGCAAAGACTATTAATGATCAAACCCTATTGAAAAACTTAAAATATGCAACCTAAGTAACATTTAAACAAAGGATTGATGGATAGTTCTAAGAAAGAAAATGAAAACCCTACTTGAAGGAAATCTTAATTATGACAATAAGAAAAAGCAAACTATCTACCTAATAAGTAATAACAACAACAAACTACTTTAATTAACCTACTCAAATTCAATAAACAAGTATCCTATTAAAGCAAGTAAATAAGCAAGCAACTACCCTATCAAAGAAAGTAAATAAGCAAGCAATCAACCTATGATAACTTCTATAGCAGGTAAATTAATCAAGATTACTCAATAAGCAACTAATCAAACTAATAAGAAAGTGAAATCTATTCTTAAATTAAACTTCATAATTACTTCTAATCTACAAAAGTAAATCTTAATCTACTAAATTAAAAGCATCATAAAAGTAATTAACAACTACTCTTTAATCTACGATAAGCAAACTATTCTGTAACCTACCAAAGCAAGAAGACTATTCTCTAATCTACAAAAGCAAGGAACTATTCTCTAATCTATAAAAGCAAGAAAACTCAAATATAGTGTTGATGATTATGTCTTCGGTGTCTTATGATATCACGATGACATTTAACAATTAATGATAATTCAAGAGGGATGAATTCCATATTGACTTCGATAGTAAAGTGAAAAGTGTGAATTAGACAATCTAGTGAGAACTTAGCCATTATAGAAGCAACATCAACTACCCTGCATATCCATGTGATTATTCAATCTATGCATTAATCATCAACATTATAAAAAACACTATTTTATGAAATTCAATTGCATTCTATGCTAATTAAGCAAATTCATACTACTTAGATTCATAACTAAAAACTAAACTCAATTATCAACTTTGAATTGAAATTGCAACCTAGATCTAGAAAAGGAAATTGCATGAAGTAAACTAGAGTAATTCTATTTCAACAAATGAAATTGCAAATGGAAAATACTCATAAAACATAAATTAAATTCTACTTTCTATTTCAGCACATGACAAGAAATTAAATGAGCAAACTAAATGAAAATTAGATAAGCACAACTAAATAACAATTAGATAAACAAACTAGAATTAAACACTAAAAACTAATAACTATCCATCCACCAAAGCTTGTCAAAGAAACCATAAAGTAGAAACTTTGTTTTTAAATTCTATTTCAACATATGAAAAATCTAACTATCATCTAATGATACACAGGGTTAGTAGCTAAGAACTTGCAAGTTAATTTCCTATTAACTAAGAGATCATTGCATATTAACACTAGCCTCCACAATAACCTGCAAAACTGAACTAAAACAATTAAATTATAAACATCAATTTACACAGTAAAGAAACATAATGAAAACTCATGTACAGGAAATAAATAAAATGACGATTACACTATTCAATTCACAAGCAAACTAATTAGATATTCACCCAGACTACTGGTGGTCCCCCCAGCAAGTCGTGGCTACTCTTCAAAGATGAACCACGAGCTCAACAACATGAATTCAACATTAAAATGGGAAATGCAGTTTTACACAGTTTTAGCAAAATGTGTCTGAAAATAGCAAAACAGAGATGAACTGTCTTTTTTTCTCTAACACTCTTTGAATGACCACTGAGGTGGTATTTATATTTTTACAAGCTGAGAGGTTGACCACTGCGAGGGTCAACCTCCTCTAAAAACAACAAATCACATTTAATGTGTTATAACCGATGGTGGGTTCTAGAAACAAGGCGAGCCAATAATCACCCAGCATAACAACCCAATATGAGTTGTTAAAAGCTCAGTAGATGGAGGCCACGAGAACGAAGAAAACCCATGTCTCTGATTCGCCCATCGTTGGCCGCCGATATGATAACTACCAAATCACCCATCGTTTTTGTGCAGGACATAGTGTCGGATGGAGTATTGGATTGAGTGCCAGATGGAGTACCGGACGGAGTGCCGGATGCAAAAACGAGCTGTAATTTTGCCCTATGACACACAAAATGTGAATTAGTTTCCTAAAATCATAAAAACATGCTGAATTATACTCAAAATCATCATAAAACATGAATCATGCATACCTGGTATGAATCATGGTGATTTAACACAAAAGCTCTTCAAAACTCTTCAAAACTCTTCAAAACAGGAAAACACATATACATATTTGGCCAAAAAGGATCTAATTAACATCATTAAATTAATCACATCATCGGCCCAACATTACCCCCACACCTAAGATCTTGCAGGTCCCATTGCAAACAAAAATAAATTTCCCCTCATGACTAAGCTTGCTGAGGAGGATCATCTTTAGAATATTCTCCTTCTTTCTGTGAATATTTGGTCTTGTGCCTCTTGTGTTTCTTTAATTGTGCCTTGAGGTTGCGGTTGGCTTTGGTCATCTCGTCAACCAACCTTTGAAGGGAATTCACCTTTTCTTGGAGGACTGCATTATCGTGGTGAATATGTGTGTCCATAGTCTTCCTATCTTCCAACTATTGCAACAGCTGAAAATTATCTTTTTGTAGCTTCTCAATGGTTGGAGCAGGATCAATTATCTCAGAGGAAGGCTTAGATTCTTTGAAATATGTAGAGTGTCTATCATTCTTAGGATCTGGGGTAGGCATCTGTGAGGTAGGAGTAATAGGGGGTTGATGAGGAGAAGTAGGTTCAAATTTTGTCTTCCTATGAGGCTCCAACTCATCTGCAGACACTTCCCTAAGTCTTTTGTGAGGGCTTTCGAGATGGATACATGGATAGGGTCCGAAGTAATCGGGGGTTTTGCATAAGGTTTTCCTTTTGTGCTCTGGGTACTCTTTTGAAAGGGTCCTCTATTAAATCGATTAGCTCCTCTCCTATTTGTGGGAAATGTAGGAAAGTCTTGTTGAATTACTTCTTGGAGATTTTTGGGTGTAGGATCAAGAGTTATTGAAGGCATCGGGGGGTTAATAATAGGCTTCTTGGTCTTTTTGCCCAATGAGGCTGCAGGGTTTCAACAAGCTTTTTGGATTTTTGTTCTGGTAAAGAAAGAGCTTGTGCAGGAGGGTTTGGAGTCTTTGGAGAGTGGGCTTTGGATGGGGAAATATTCCTTAGATCCAATGTCTTTTTGTTGGTCTTGATTGTCAAGTGAGGGTTTGTAAATTGATAAATTAATTCATCCCAAGTTTGCCCCTATTTTTCCAATTCGGATAAAACAAGGAGTTTGATAAGGCCATTTTGAAAGAGGTTGTTGTGGGGGTTGGTTACATTCTTCCTCACTTGAGAGGACATATTCTCCAAGCTCTTTAAAAAGTAGAAGGGAAAATTCAATGGTTTATTGAACTGAAAGTGAGCTAACAATCTAAAGTGGCAGGCTTTAAAGGTGGAATATCTACCATCACATGTGATCAACCTGGTGATGACTATGAGAGGGTTGATTAGCTCCTCTTTTATCCACTCCTTGGAGTATCCTTTAGCTCCAGAGATGTTCTAAAATTGTGGTTTAAAAACCCTATTATAGCTTGATCACAACAAATGGTGGTTTTTAAACCATCTATCCCCCATTCTTGGAAGCTTCGTGGTTGCAGCTATGGATTCCTCTGAGACCCCAAAGGTGAGAGACCCCACGCGTGATGTCTTCCCATCAAAAACAAGGGAAAATTGCATTGATATGCCATCGTCATGGCCCTGCAAGTGGGATAAAAATGACCCCCAGTATGCGCGCAAAAATACTTCCTTGCACTGTGCAAACTTGGGGATGGCAAAAAGGTCTGCGTGGGAAGAGGGATCATACCTTTTGGGAATCGTGATGATGTGAAGGACTAGTCAGAAGGAGAAATTCATAGAGAAAGGGTGCTATCGGACCAAGGAAGGGCATGATTATGCAGAGGCTAAGCACAATTGAGGAGGGGAACGAAATGAACAGAGGTTGAGCGCGTTTTAAAAACAGGGGCAAATGCAAATGGGCAGAGGTGAATTGGAATGAGCAGAGGTGAGTGTGAGAAATAATGGGATAACCCAATTCTGGTTTTGAATGAGCCTAGGGTGGAATTGGTTGCACACATGCACACAGGAGTTGCCATGTGTGAGCGATTTCGAATTTGAAGGCATGTTTTTGGGGGAAATCATAATGATACGAAGTTAGATCAATGTCCAATTCTTTTGAGTTGGAAATTTGATCATGAAAATGTCTAAGGTTTGGATCTTCAATCTTGATTTCCATAAACTAATTCAATTAAATGCCATTGATTCCTGGTTACCTGAAATTGTGGACAATTACTGGTGTATATTTTCATATGGCACTTCATTCGACACCTCATACGACACTTCATACGACACTTCATACAACACTCCATATGGTACCTCTGTGATAAATGCATTTTTACCTCATGTAATGGATAGCCTTCAATCTTTGAATGGGTTTGACAGTTATAGTGATTAAGAGAAAATGCAAAGTGTTCTATTATTTTTGATTTTGCCACCATGCTTACTCAATCCACTCGCATAAGGCATGTAATTTCAATCCTACAATGAACAGTCTGTAACGAAAATAAACCAATAAAGTGGTCTGTTAATGATATGTACAACAATTTATAACACACAAGAAATTTAGCATTTCAAAAATAAAATGACCATTGATGTAATAACCTGTATCATGAAGACAATACATAAATTTTTACAAAGATTTACTTCTCTGGGCAATGATCATTTGTCAAATCATGAACCCCTCCTCCACACCTAAGTATTGTGACACATCACAATCAAAAATATAGGAAACCAGTCAGTTCTCCCAATAGTTGAAGATTTACATCTTGTCAAGTGTAGAGATAAATTTCATAGATTAGTCTAACGAGACGGTTAAAAGATGGCCCCACCTATAGGATAGAACATCCTACATATAGATAAGAAGAGGTAGGCAAGAAAGTTTCAAGATAGTCTCAAAGTTAGTTCCCAATGGAAAATTTATGGAGTTCATTAACCTTAACTTAACCATACATACTTCATGTCAGCTTTATCTACAAGTAATGTCATACATCAGGACAAGTTTAAATTTATTAGTTATTTTTGTCAGATTACCATCCTCGCTAAGTAGAATGCCCCGTTGCCAGCAAGCGTCTTCAGTACTCTGATAGATTTACCTAGTCATACCACAGGCTGAAACCCACTGCCAGCAGACATGTTCAGTATCCCGGTGTGTTAGCCTCTTACACCCTCAGATACCGGCCCTCCATCTTTTATTATTTTTAGTATAAGATTGCTTTGTGCAAGAAGATGGGGGGACAACTCTGAAAACAACTTTTCTTTCTCGTTTTTTTTTTTTAATTGGGATAGTATTTATGTTAGAGGATGACTTTCTGTTATATATTCCTTAGTGATTGTTCTGATGTAAGGGGTACTTAAGCAGACGTGGCCTATCTAAAGATATGATATAATCAAGCTTTTTAGTGTGTAGTGGATGGTACCATTGAGAAAAACATAAAGGTATCTTTAGGCTCAACTCACTTTCTTCTTTTGAAATTTATTGTGATGTTTCCATGACTAACCACTAATCATACCTCCTTGTTACTTTTTAATAAAGATACTTTACTCACTTACTCAATTTTCTTGGGAAAATTGTACGAGAGACCTCTAAGCTTGATGGTTACGGTATCACTTCCTTATATAGTGGTGGATATTTTCAAGAGAAATTACTTTTTTTTTTTTTAAATGCCTTAAGAAAAAGAGAAGATGAAAATTTTAGCAAAAAATATGGCTAATTATAGAAAGGCATTATTCATTTGATGCTTGGTAGACAACAAGGTTCAAATATAGAAATATCTTGAAGTAAAATCCTTCTTTTATATTTCCTTGAAACTGTCTACCCCTGGTGAAATAAATACCTACAAAAATCTCTAGAATTGCTTATCAACAAAATTCAAAATTATTTACATATGTACAATAGAAAATTAAGAAAACAATCAAGAACAAGGGGGGACTTCCCCATCTACTAAGGCCAATGCCTTGCCAATTGACATGACCTGTAGAAAGTCTTCTTTGGAAATGGGCTTATGATAAAATTTGAGTTGGTGTCGATTTACTACAAAGGATACTTGTCCATCGTCAATTATTTTGATTTTCAAAGCTCTATTGTCATATACAGTGACTACCTCGTAAGGAACCAACCACTGGGTGGTGAGTTTGACTTTGAAGGTTTTAAATTGGGAATCAAACAACAAATCCCAATCACCAGGTTGGAAGTGTTTTTTCTTAATAAACTTGTCATGCCACTTGCTCCTCTAGTTTTGGACTAACATTGTTCGTTGGATGGCATCTTTCCTGATCTCATAGAAACTCATTCAATTGTAGGGCTCGTTGTTTCTACGCCTCATCTAATTTTAATCCCAATTCTGCTTCAATACAGAAGGTCCTTACTTGGAATTCTATTGATAGAAGTACTTGTTTCCCGTACACTAGCTCATAAGGGGTATGCCCAATGGTGTTTCTCCAGGTGGTCTGGTATGCCCATAAGGCCTCTGGAAGCCTATCAGCCCAATCCTGGTGATGTAATTGAATAGTCTTGGTTAATATAGCTTCCAGAACTTTGTTTGTATACTCTACATGACCATTAGATTGCAGGTGATATGAAGAATATTTACAATGTTTAATCCCATATTTCTCTGTTAGCTCTCTCATCAGCTTGGAAGTGAATTGAGTGCCTTGGTCTGTAAAGATTTCATGAGGGACACCAAAATGGGTAAATATGTCTTCATAGATGAATTCGACAACATATTTTTCTGTAGCCCTGAATAGGGATTTTTCCTCTACCCACTTGGTGACATTGTCCGTACAAACCAAAATATAGTTCTTCTTACGAGACATGGGCGAAATTGGTCCTATAAAGTCAAGGGCCCATTTTTCGAAAGGTTCTATCATAACTTGGGCATGCAAGGGAATTTTGTCAGTTGATGTAGGTCTTCCTATCCTTTGGCAACTATCACAACTCCTCACATACTTGGCAACATCTTTGAAAATGCTAGGAAAATAGTAACTCGGATGTAACACCTTATATGTTGTATGTTTGTCAGAAAAATGGCCACCACATGGTCCATCATGACCACTTCTTAGTATTTCTGGTACCTCATCCTCTCGGACACATCTATGAATAATCAAATCAGGACCTGTACGAAAAAGGTCATGGCCAACCCAAGAGTAATTAACACTTTGCATGATAATTTTACGCTTTTCATGAGGTGACAAATGAGACGGTAACTTCCTAGTAGTCAGATAGATTTACAGAGGTATTTACAGAGATGGAAAAAAGGTGCTCATCTGGGAAACTATATTCTACAGGAATATCATCATCTTCATTTTTTATTCGTGAAAGAAAATTAGCTACCAAATTCTCCTTTCCAGGTCAGTCAAGAATGGTGATGTTAAACTCTTGCAATAGCAGGAGCCACCTAGTTACTCGGCCATTAGTGATGGGTTTATTCATGAGAAATATAATGGAGGAATGATCTATATGTACAAATACTTCGTAACCTATAATGTAATGACAAAACTTATTGATAGCATGAACTACTACCAAGAATTTCTTCTCGGTAACTGTGTAGTTTAGCTCGGCAGGGGACAAGTTCTTGCTCACGAAATAAATGGCATAGGACTGTTGGTCTTCTTTCTTCCCTAATACTCCTCCTATTGTGGTGTCAGAGGCATCAATAGATATGTGAAATGGGAGAGTCCAATTGGGCCCTCTAAGAACTGGTTCCATAGACAACTTAGCTTTCAGGGTTTCAAAGGCAGTTTGACACTGCTTAGTCCAATCAAAATCAACATCTTTTATTAGTAATCCAAACATGGGTGCATCAATCTTTGTAAAATTTTCAATAAACTGTCGGTAGTATCCGACATGTCCAGGAAAGATTCTCACCTCTTTTTGAATCTTGGGGGGTGGAAGTCTAACGATGACCTCAATCTTTACAGGATCGACTTTTATCCCTTCAGATGAAACATGATGTCCTAGAACCACTCCTTTAGTCAACAACATTTTACATTTTTCATGACTTAGAGATAGGTTCATTTCTTGGCATTTGATAAGGACTTTTTCTAAGTTATCTAAGGCTTCCTGGTAAGTGTTACCATAAACTGTGAAGTCATCCATGTAGACTTCCACACAATCATGAATAAGATCAACAAATATCCCTAGTACTACTCGTTGAAATGTGGCAGGAGCATTACACAATCCAAACAGTAAGACTCTATAGGCATAGGTAACCCAAGGACAAGTAAAGGTAGTTTTGTCCTAATCCTTAGGTGCTATGAGAATTTGATTGTACCTGCTGTACCCATCTAAAAAGGAGAAATACTTCTTTCTAGACAAGGTATCCAAAACTTGGTCAATGAAAGGAAGAGGAAAGTAATCTTTCAAAGTGGCTTTGTTGAGTTCCCAGAAATCAACACAAATTCTCCATTTCTTGGTCACTTTATTTGGAACCACTACAAGCGGGGATACCCACTTACTGTCAGAGATGGGATAAATAAATATGACATTTAATAACTTTTGGATCTCCTCCTTTACTATATCTTTGAGTGTTGGGTTCATCCTTCTTCGGGGTTGCCTAACAGGTGTTACCTCCCCCTGGGTATATATGTGATGGATGCATGTGTCAGGGTGTATACCCTTCATGTCAGTGTATTCCCAGGCGAATTCTCCCGATTTTTATTTAAGGATACTTGCTAACTGTTTTTGTTGGTCTGTATCTATCCCAAAGTTTATATGTAAAAATTTCCCTGGACTAATCTCGTAGGGCATAGTATAAGATGTGGAAGACTCATCTATCAGAAGATAAAAGATGTCGAATAAAAAATGGATGGGTTCAATTTTTCCTGAAATTATTCCCCAAACATGTACTCAAATTGGGGAAACGATTGTGGAAAATCAACACACGTGATAGCAGAAATGAACTGGTTCAACACATTTTCCATTATGTGCTCCTGAAGTGCCCATGCATGGTCACTTGGAAATACGGGTTCTTCCCAGTCCTCATTCTCGTATGGGCATTAAATCCACCATAGATTCTCCATGATAGGTTGGGCTGGAGGGTATATGGTGAGCTTCTGGATAGAGAGTCCATTTGAGATGGTCATTTCCCCCTTTCTATAGCCAATAAATGCATTGGTTGTGGCTAACCAAGGTCTTCCCAAGATAACAGGATGGCCTTTGGTAGGATCCTTTGAGTGGATGACCAAAAATTCTACTGGGTACTCCCATGAAGCTAAAGTAACTATGATATCATCCAAAATTCCTTCAGGTATAACCCTAGTCTTATCTTCTAATTCCAAAATGGTTGGGGTAGGCCTAAGAAGAGGTTTTAACTGTAAATTCTCCAAGGTAGTAGTGGTCATAACATTGATGGCTACCCCTAGGTATATGAGAGTGTTCCCAATGGAAACCTCATTGATGGTTATGGTCACTACGGGGTTTCCTAGGTTCCCATAGTTTTCTAGCTTCGATTGCTCTGATATGTATTTAGAAAGTTCTCCTATCAAATGTACTGTAGGAGGATCCTTTTGCTTCCTACCTGGCTTCTTAATGCACAATTATTTGACTACCTTACTGTAGATTGGAATGTCCTTAATGACTTGAAGTAAGGGAATCTTGACACAAATATTCTTCAAGTCATTCAAGATGTCAAATTCCAGTTGGGTGATAGGTTTCTCGATTACTAATCTGTTTGGATAAGGAGGGGCCTTCGTAATTTGTGAAGGTTCATTTTGGGGAAGCTTGGGTTCTTGGTCCTTAAGAATAATAATATCTTCCCATCTAGTGTCATCCGTGGGTTGTTTGCTAGTTTCTTCTTCTTCTTCTTCCTGGATGACTACTGAAGGTCTCTTCCTATCCATAACTTTTCTCGATCTTAGTTGAATTTCCTGTAATGGAACAAGAGTAATAACATATGTTGGGAAGGCCTGCATCTCAACATTGTGAAGAGTTTGAGTGGGATTATTATTGGTATTCAACACTGGTTGTGCCGATAATAATGTTGGTCTTGGGGAGCTTGCATTTTGATATTATAGTGGTTTTTGTTGTGGAATAGGAGGTAAAGGTGGTGGAACAAAACCTGGCAGAAGTTGCAGAGTGTTCGATGGAAACTGAGGGTAAGGATGGTTAGACATAGGGACAGGTGGAGCTTAAGGGTTTCTTGGGTTATGCTCTCCTCTCCATCCTTGAAGCCAAGGATGTTGGTACTATGTAGACCAGTTTTTCCAAATTGGTGAGTTCCACTGTTATTGTTGTTGTTGATAATAGGGTGGAACTTGAGATTTTAGATCTGGGTATGTGGGATGGTTCCTAGGCTGCCATGGTCTACTAGGTGTAGAAGAGGATTCCCCAAGATCCCCACTCCCTTAGATGGATAAAAAAATGGGCAATGATGGAAATTTTTCAATTGAATGGTCTTCTGTGCAGAAGCCACAAACTGAAATGTTATCTAATGGGCATTCCCTTGGGGAATGCTTCCTCCTGCATCTTGGGCAATATATGCTCATTGCTGCATTTTCCTCCTCCTGTTTCTTTTTAATTTTTAGGGTGTCCAATTGGGAACCTATTGTGCTTAAGATATCTATCTTGAAGTTCTCGAAAAGGTTCCCTATCTCTGATCTTGTGATACCACCTAAAATAACTAGTTTTAAGTTTCTATTATAAGGGTCTCGAACATTCTTTCCTGTTTTAGCTCTACTCCTCGAGTAGTTCTTAAACATTTCACAGATTTCGGAAAATGGTTTATGGGAGATGTCACCTGATGCCATTAGGTTAAGGATCTCTAGGTATTCCTCTGAAATCCCCTTAAGGAAAAGAGCCCTAACTGCATCATCTGGAAGGTCATGATATTTTGATTTCTAAGAGATATAACCAAACCGTTCCATATAATCCTCGAGGGTCTCGTCTTCTAACTGATGGATTTTAAAGATGTCATTACGAGAATCCTTGGTCTTGCAGTAGTCTTGGTACTTCTTAAGAAATATATCTTTCATGGCTTCCCAAAACCTAATACTGGATTCTCCCAACCCCATGAACCATCTTAGTGCAGAGTCCTTGAGGGTGGCAGGAAAGAGTTTTAGTTTTTGGGCATCTTGTAAGTAGTTATAGCTCCTACACAAGATGTTGAACTCAAATAGGAAAGTGTATGGATATTCATTGCTTTTACCATAGAAGGTGGGCAGTGCTGAGAGGGGAATATTTTTCATATTGACATTTGGGGTGGTGTCCAAAATTGGAAACTCGAAGGTAGATTCGGTTTGGTTTCCATCTTTTTCTTCCTCCCCATGCCTTACATTGTTGTGATCCTCCCGATCATCCATACTAGTTTGGTTACCAAAAAGAGAGTACTTAAGTGGTTTTATCTTTGAAAAGAACAAGGTATCCCTCTGATGGGAAAGTCTTCCTACTGCTTGGTTGTCTGGGACTCTACTCGAGCCAGATGAGATTATTGGTGCCAAAGTTTCTGTGTCAATTTGAGAGACAATTATATTCGCTGAACTTCCAAACAAGGTACTCACCTGTTTAGGGTCTATGATGTCTTTAAAATTAGGATCTCCTGATGGTGATAAGAAAACAAAGGTTGTATTGTTTGGTTCTGTCTAAGGCTCAAGTGATCTTGCCTCTTGTTCCACTATTACTGATGCTTCAATTTTCTTTTCTATAATGCTCCCTGTCTTAGTCTCTTCAGAGACTATTTTATCTCTTTGGGTTGAGTTGGCTCCTATTTTTCGGTATCAATTTTGTAGAGCTTATAAGTGGAACGTTCCTTCACCCAAAATAGTCGGAAGGAACCTTGGTTGAAAGTTTTGATTTAGATTTAATGTATCTACCTTTTGGGTCTCTAGGTCTGTTCATGAAAGAAAACAAAAAGAAAAAGAAAAATTACCATTGGGTTTGGGGGAACCTGCTATAACAGATGCACAGGTTCTTACCTCTCGCCTTAAAGTCCCCCCACCACCAAACTAATGCTAAGGTTTAGAAGTGATCTATTTCCTAACTATTTCTTACCTCGAGACAACTCCCCGAGAACGACGCAAAAAATGATGGGTGTTCTATATGCACTAAAAAACACTAAAAACCCTCAATTAAATTGTCAACCCGGGGTAAGTAAAATTAGAGTTGTAGAACTATATGTTCCAAGGCAGAAAGGCTAGAGGTAGTATAGTCTAACTATGGAGATGGGCTAGCTAAGGGCTAATCTATTCAAGCAAAGACTATTAATGATCAAACCCTATTTAGAAACATAAAATATGCAACCTAAGTAACTTTTGAACAAAATATTGATGGATAGCCCTAAGAAAGCAAATAAAAACCCTACTTGAATCAAATCGTAAATATGACAATAAGCAAAAGCAAACTATCTACCTAATAAGTAATAACAACAACAAACTACTTTAATTAACCTACTCAAATTCAATAAGAAACTATCCTATTAAAGCAAGTAAATACGCAAGCAACTACCCTATCAAAGAAAGTAAATAAGCAAGCAATCAACCTATGATAACTTCTACAACAGGTAAATTAATCAAGATTACTCAATAAGAAATTAATCAAACTAATAAGCAAGTAAACTCTATTCTTAAATTAAACTTCATAATTACTTCTAATTTACGAAAGGAAATCTTAATCTACTAAATTGAAAGCATCATAAAAGTAATTAACAACTACACTTTAATCTACGATAAGCAAACTATTCTTTAATCTACCAAAGCAAGAAGACTATTCTCTAATCTACAAAAGCAAGGAACTATTCTCTAATCTACAAAAGCAAGAAAACTCAAATATAGTGTTGATGATTATGTCTCCAGTCTCTTATGATATCACAATGACATTTAACAATTAACGATAATTCAAGAGGGATGAATTCAATATTGACTTCGATAGCAAAGTGAAAAGTGTGAATTAGACAATCTAGTTAGAACTTAGCCATTATAGAAGCAACATCAACTACCCTGCATATCCATGTGATTATTCAATCTATGCATTAATCATCAACAATATAAAAAACACTATTTTATGAAATTCAATTGCATTCTATGCTAATTAAGAAAATTCATACTACTTAGATTCATAACTGAAAACTAAACTCAATAATCAACTTTGAATTGAAATTGCAACCTAGATCTAGAAAAGGAAATTGCATGAAGTAAACTAGACTAATTCCATTTCAACAAATGAAATTGCAAATGGAAAATACTCATAAAACATAAATTAAATTCTACTTTCTATTTCAGCATATGACAAGAAATTAAATTAGCAAACTAATTGACAATTAGATAAGCACAACTAAATAACAATTAGATAAGAAAACTAGAATTAAACACTAAAAACTAATAACTATCCATCCACCGAAGCTTGTCAAAGAAACCATAAACTAGAAACTTTGTTTTAACTCTATTTTTAAATTCTATTTCAGCATATGAAAAATCTAACTATCATCTAATGATACACAGGGTTAGTAGCTAATAACTTGCAAGTTCATTTCCTATTATCTAAGAGATCATTGCATATTAACACTAGCCTCCACAATAACTTGCAAAACTGAACTAAAACAATTAAATTATAAACAACAATTTATACAGTAAAGAAACATAATGAAAACTCATGTACATGAAATAAATAAAATGACGATTACACTATTCAATTCACAAACAAACTAATTAGATATTCACCTAGACTACTGGTGGGCCCCCCATCAAGTCGTGGCTACTCTTCAAAGACAAACCACGAGCTCAACAACACGAATTCAACATTAAAATGGGAAATGTAGTTTTACACAGTTTTAGCAAAATGTGTCTGAAAATAGCAAAACAGAGTTGAACTGTCTTTTTCTCTCTAACACTCTTTGTCTAACCACTGAGGTGGTATTTATAGGTTTACAAGCTGAGAGGTTGACCACTCGGAGGGTCAACCTCCTCTAAAAACAACAAATCACATTCAATGCGTTCTAACAGATGGTGGGTTCTAGAAACAAGGCGAGTGAATAATCGTCCATCATAACAACCCAATCTGAGTTGTTAGAAGCTCAGTAGCTGGAGGCCACGAGCACGAAGAAAACCCATGTCTCTGATTCGCCCTTTGCTGGACGCTGATATGATAACCGCCAAATTTCTCATGGTTTTTGTGCAGGACGGAGTGTCGGATGGGGTACCAGACTGAGTGCCGGATGGAGTGTCGGATGGGCCACCAGACTAAGTGCTGGATGGAGTACCGGACGGAGTGCCAGATGCAAAAAAAAGCTGCAATTTTGCCTTGTGACACACAGAACGCGAATTAGTTTCCTGAAATCATAAAAACATGCTGAATTATACTCAAAATCATCATAAAACATGAATCATGCATACCTGGTATGAATCATGGTGATTTAACACAAAAACTCTTCAAAACTCTTCAAAACAGGAAAACACATATACATATTCGGCAAAAAAGGATCTAATTAACATCATTAAATTAATCATATCACAGGCCCAGCAATTTCCTTTCGAGAAATGGAGCCCCTTCTTTTTATACATTTTTGAAAGAGTTTTCCATTAGCCTCACTCCTTACCTTAAGCCCATTTTGGAAACCTATTTGCTTGAAGTCGACACTAGCAAAAGGAAATACTTGAAGAAATCGATTTTTAAGAAATCTGGAGTCCTTTTCTTATGATCAAAATATGAGATCTATTGTGAAGAGGACCCAAAGGAAAAGGAAAATTACAGTATATAGCAGCACACTTTGTACCCATGAAGAGGTAATTATAGATACTAAGAATGTAAATATGAGTGAATTTTTTTTAGCGTGTATCTCCATCTCTCATGCTTCATTGGACAAAGCTATGGTAGAGGGAAAGGAGTTGGAGTACATTAAGAAGGAAGTGGCTTCACTCAAACATCAAGTGTAGTACTATCAAGAAGTTGGAGGAGAAACCAATCTAAGGAAGGACATTTTGGAAGAGCATGATAAGCGCCTCAAAATAGAAGATAATTTGGTAATGAAGGTACTTTCTCTTCAAGAAGAATCCATGTTGCTCGGGATCATGTACAGTTCTCAGATGGGCTGAGAAATGTGCCCAAGCACTGGACATATTTGAATTTCTCCAAGAAGTGCAGAGAGAGAAAGGTGTCGAAGATCATAATATAGAGATCGTTTTGGAAAAATGACTCTCCTAGATGTATTCAACTACAAAACATTGGGAAAACATTGTAGAAGAGCTGAAGGAAAGGGTTGAGGAAGAGTGGGAAACATGCCAACGGGCATGGGAAAAGATAAATCAAACATTGGTTGGTCTTTGACTACCAACCTTTGGGTTTCCTTCCTAATTTTGGCCGATAGAAGAGGTATCAACAGGTTTATAGAGAAGTGTTGATGAGTACAAGAGAGAGGTTCACAATATATCGATGGTTTAAATGGGGCATGTACAGAAGTACATAATGACACAGATCAATATCATCGATCGATTGGACTAGTTTATGAGAAGAATGGAGAAATACACTGGTCGTTTTCGAAATAACAAGCATGCATTAAGCATGCCAATGGATCAACACATGTTTCCATACAAGGACAATTGTGTTGAACTCTTCTCGTAGTGGTTTGAGTATTTGGATGAGCATGCAAGCCCCAGAACTCCCATATCACCCGAGTCATATTGACTTTATTTTTGGTTTCACTTATTTTTCGTTACAGATTCCCTATTTTTATCTTTAAATTTTGTATAAATAAATGGGTCGCTTTCATTGAATGGACCTTTGGAAAACTAATATTTTTGACTATTGTATTGGTGAAGTATTTTCACAATTAATATAGAAGCTCCTAAGGGGCCAAAGAAGTTTTATAAAACCATTATGTGCGGTGATTGGAGGGTGGAATGTTATGTGCTCAATTGTCATGTCTATGATGTCTAGTAAGAGTTTCTACTTTATCAAGCTATCTTGTTAATTCAATACACTGCTAGTATCAGTTTCTGGTATTTTTTTTTTTTTTAAATATGTATTCTACTAAGTACTTGGTTTTATTTAATATTCAAAAATCCTAGAATTACTTCATGATTACTTATAAACTTATGTCTGAATACATACATGCATGTTAGATAAAAACTTAACTAGATCTTTCTTGGAAGTATATAAGTTAGTTATCCTTTCATTCCATATTTATATTTCTTTTAAAAAGTTATCTTTAAGAGAAAAAATATATTTTCGTTCTTTCACATCTTTCTTCTTTCTTTTAGTGATTGGTTATTAGAATTGTTTCTTTGAAGCTCCACATAATTGTTATTGTGGCTTACCATGGAGGTTATACCCTAGGGAAGTTATCTTTAGTGATTTAGTAATTTCCCTTTACACATAAAGAAAAAAAAATCCAAAAAATGTAAAGAGAAATAAAAGAAGTGAATTTAATAACTCTTAAATCCCATCGAATGATTGTCGGATGATTAACCTAGAGGATTATTCCATACCAAATAGGGAGGATTCTAATTGGGCCTCATCCTTGGGTTTAATCCCTCCTATTGATAAAAGGGTATCCACCCCCCTCAACATAATTTGTTCTAGAAGTAGGGCTTTATGCATGGTGAGCCATTCAAACAACCCACATAAAGAAATCCAAATCCTGAAGATAATCTCACTCTCAACACCTCACCTCGGGCTGAGGAAAATTCTGGATCCCATCCTAAAATCCCATACGTAGTATCTCACAAAGAATTTAAGACTTTTAGGAAAATCACCAAATCATATACTAGAGAGATATGAGTGTTACCTATAACCCCATTACTTCTTCTTTGAAGAAGAGCTATGATACCAATTGTGTCCAAAACTGAGCATACCCTAGTACACACAGTCAAAGACCTGGTGGATTTTTCCTTAATCAAAATAGAATGACCTTTCGGCTTAATCCATAACACACCAGTAGTTACTCCACCTGCAAGTACTTACTCTGATCACCAGAAGTATTATGAACCCAAAGAAGAATCGTAATTAGAGGATGAATAATTTGATTCATAAATTTTAGACTGCGACTCTCATCACATTGGGGACAATCACGAGGAAAATAACCAACCATGGTTATCCAGATATTCCTTAGCCTTACTTTGTCATTTATACAACCTACCAAGGCATCCATAGAAGTTACTACCCAAATTTGACCCTGAAACATTTGGATCTCCTGAAGATCAGATTAAAAAGTTTATTCTTGCCATATTTTAATGAACGTACAACATGAAGATGTATTTTGTCGACTATTTCATTATACTTTTGAAATATCGAGCTCCACTTGGTATTTCAATCTCCGTGTTGGTTCCATAAATAGTTGGACCAAGTTCCAAAAAAAAATCTAGGGTAAGTTTGCAGAAGAAACCATAAATGGGGCACTAATGGTTGAACTATTTGCTGCCATTATGGGGCCTAAAGAGAAGGTTAAGGATTTTAATCAACGTTTTACCAAAATCCTAAACAATTTTCAACAAGAAGCAGCTCCCGTCCAAGAATTGCAAATAGAAGTTTATGTGAATGCTCTGCCAGCTTCAATTTCTATGTTTGTAAAAAGGGCTGACAAACTTACCCTAGCAGAAAACTTTGAGGAAGCCAAGACTATCGAATTTTAGATGAAAGGGTGTAAGGAAATCCAAATCTCCTTAGGAAATAAGGAAACATTACAATCCAAAAGGGGCCTTTTGTTGACACGATAACAAGGAAAGCAAGTTGATCAAATCAATGAAAAGGATATCACTGACATGGAAAATGAAATGATAGACATGAAAAGGAGTGTAGGAGATGTTGGATTACTGAGAGGGGGGTGAATTAGTAATAGAGCAATTTAATCCTTTTTAAACATATAATCCAAGTGTTATATCAATGTAGAATTATCATCCAATAATTGTAGAGTAAATAAGCAATGAACAGATGAAAAATCATACACATACATAGTACACCAATGTTTTATGTTGAAACCCAAAGTGGGAGAAGACTACATAATTTTTTTTCTTATATGTCTTGATGAATTACATTCATTGGAATCACCAACTTCCTTTGTTTTCCAGCTACAACTGGAAGGAGGCTCCAACCCCCTAGTTTCTCAGACTACAACTTGAGGGAAGCTCCAACTCCCCAATTATCTGGATACAATCAGAAGGAGGCTACAACCCCCTATGTTCTCTAGCTACAACTGGAAGGTGGATACAAACACCTGTCCTTGCCCCGTCCAACCACCCTAACATATAAGTAGAATTATGGAACCACTGTCACACTATCAATGGGAGATATACTGTTGTAAACCTTACCAATCAACCTGTACCAAAAAACCCGTACCAATAACCTGAACCATGCATCAACCTGTACCTCAACCTGTAATCAACCTGTACCATAAACAAGTGCATCAACCATGCACCAATCTATACCAGCCAACCTGTAATCAATATACACCAACCTGTACCTCAACCTGTACCATGAACAAATGCATCAACCATGTACCAAAACTGTACAAATAACCTATCACAACAACCTGTCACAACAACTTGTCTAAACAACCTATCACAACAACCTGTCTCATCAATTTTATCAACCAAATCAGATCTACTCACCAAGATCAATCACCAAGAAAACTCTCAAAGATGCGCATCAACCAAGTATAACACAACAACTCATAATCATCACCAAGATCAATATGTGCTTCTAATAATACAAGTATGCTACATCATCCATAAACCATGTGTCAATAATACTACTAACAAGTGCCTCCAACCATGTACCAAGTATGTACTAATCATGTATCAACTACTCATCAACTATGACTCATCAATATGTACCAACATCATCAACTATACACCTCATGTATGTGCCAACTCATCAAATACTTGTCTCAACCATGTACCCGACATGTACCTCAACCAAATGCCCTCATAAATTTCATCATCCAAATCTGATTTGTAACTCTGTAATAGGCCTAGTGTATATGATCACATTCTTGCAAACCTTCCCTAACTTTAACGATGAGGGACTAGCATTTTCATCAAACTTTTCTTTAGTCTCACATGCCTAGTTTTGGATTAGTCAACAACCCTAACTTGAAATAATCATAACTTTGTACCTGTAATGAATAAAGATATAAAACTGATATACAATGTTCTTCAGTGTGTTTTATGCAATTACTCTAGTTTTCACTACTCGGAACATCTCATAAAAGGAGTTATAGCAAGAATGGCATACCTTGCTGAATTTTGGCTTATTCTAGAGAGAGACCTTGTAGAGCGTTCCCCGCACGAAATATTTGTTGAATTGATATGAAATTATTAAAAACCATATTATAGACTGTACTCTAACCAACACATTTGGTCTTACTAAATTTGGATCTGTTATGAACACTTTATTATGTTTTTACCCGAAACACCTGTTTTAGACTAGTTTCAGGACTAGCCATAAACCCTATTTTCCACGGAGTGTAACTCCAAAAATACAATGACCCACAAGCTTAATTTTTTACCACAGATACTTGGATATGTTTCCTCAATGGCATAGAAATTTCACGGTCACAATCATTCTAGAAAATATTTTATTGCGAAAATGGTGAGATGACCTATAAATAACATACCTTAGAAAGCATCATCAAAATAATTTATCCTTCCTTGAATTTCGGCCTTCTTTTCTTCACCTTCCCCCATAAACTTGGCTTATATGCCCTTTGGTTACCTCATACACCTATAGGTATTCAATATGCTCAAGTGTGTCTAAAATGAGAGAGCCTTGCCTCTTATTTATACTCTCCAAGTAGCTTCCTTAAAAACATCTTGTAGGTCACTTTGCCCACTTTCCTTATTTTAGGGTTAACCCACTTCTATTTTCTCCATTAAATTTATTATTTAAATAATTTATTTTGTATTCACTTTGAATTATAGTACACTCATCACTTCACTTTATTATTTACCTTTTAAAATCTCTTAAACCACTTTGACTACTTTGACCTTTTGGGGCTTCTAGATGACATATGAGGGTCCTCCAACTTCGTAAGACCGTAACTCTCAAACCGTGAGGAGTTATGTGACATTCCACATACCACCAGAAATGGAATGGCATGTACTATCCATATAGAATAATATTACTTGAAAATATATCAAAACTCATACCATTATCCATCAAACAAAGTTGGGTCCATTACCCAAACCTAGGTTCTCCAACTTCTCATGGCCATAACTCTCTAACCGTGAGGAGTTATGTGACGTTCCACATACCACCAGATGACAAGAACTATCCATCTAGGATAGTTTCACTAAAACATTCACTGACCTTCATCTCATTATTCCACAAATAAGCATGGGTTCTCTAACCATACTTCTAGGATAACTCAATCCACAAAGCGTCTTCTTGTGAGGGATTTCACCATAAGGGGACCACTTTGGAGTTCATCCATTTGTACTTATTATCAACCATGACAAGACAATAATGAGTCATCATTACATAAAAAAAACTTGGGTCCATTACCCAAACCTTTGTTCTACTGGAATTCGCTACTGTACTTTCTCTAAGGGTTGACATCAATCACTAAGGGTTGAAACCAATCTACAATATCACTCTCCAATAGTTGACATCAATGACAACCAAAAATCCATACCAACTATCCATCAACCTAAGCCAATTGTCTGATAATCTCCCCCTTTGGCATTGATGGCAACACCAACATTGATGGCAACACTTAGTCATGATAACATTCATGCTTATACTTTTTATCAATGTTTCTATCTCTCCCCCTTTGACATCAATGGAAAAGGGTATCCCACTTTGGGGCTGCTCCCCCTGAATGAACTCTCTTTGGGGCTCCTCCCCTGTCTATGTGCCTTTGATTTTTATTTGTGTTTATAATCCTCTGATTACTCTCTTTCCCTTCATATGAATAATATCTCCCCCTTTGATAAAGGGTATCACTCTGAAGTCATATCACTCATTCTTCCTTTGTGACAATCGCTCCCCTTGGAAACATGCCTCTATGCTCTCTCTCCAAGCGTTTACCTTTTGCATATGATAAATCTCTCCCCCTTTGTCCCATTTATGGTGCTTCCTCGTGTACATCTAAGACATATAAGATAAGCATCCAAAAGTATTCATTTTGGAGTAGAAATTACTCCTAGTCTCTGACGAAGATACTAAAGGGCTTCCCATGGAAGTAGTTTTGTAAAGATGTATGCCACTTGTTCTTTTGTTCCCACATATTCAACTCTGATGTTCTTCTCTGCAACCCGTTACCGTAGAAAGTGATACTTTATTGGAATGTTCTTCGTCTTGGAGTTCATCACCGGGTTTTTGAGATACTGATAGTGCTTGTATTATCAAAATAAATTGGAATGGGCTCATCATACTCAACCTGTATATCTGTCAGAGTTTGTTTCATCCAAATATCCTGTGTACAACATGATGCTGCTGCAATATACTCTGCTTCGGCTGTAGATAAAGATACTGATGATTGTTTCTCGCTTAGCCATGATACTAACCACTCACCCAAGTAGAATGATGCTCCACTAGTGCTTCGCCGGTCATCGATACAACCTGCCCAATCTGCATCTATGTAGGTAATAAGTGATAGATCCTTTCCTTTTGGATACCATAATCCAAACTCTTATGTTCGTTTGAGATATCTGAAAATCCTCTTCACTGCTAATAAATGTGATTCCTTTGGTGTTGCTTGAATTCGTGCCACCTGTCCAACTGCCTGCATTACATCTGGTCTGGATGTTGTCACATATAGTAAGCTACCAATCATTGGCTTGTATTTCCTCTGGTCTGTAGACTTTGAATCATCATGTTTTCTCAACTTGCAACTAGTTTGCATAGGAGTGGTAACTGGTTTGCAATCTTCCATTCCGAACCTTTTTAGCATTTCTTTTATATACTTAGTTTGAGAAATAAAAATTCCTTGGTTTCTGACATATATGAAGACCCAAAAAGAAGGATATTCCTCCAAGTAATGACATTTCAAATTCATTCTGCATATCCTTTGCAAATTTTTGGCTTAACCTGTCATTAGTACTTCCAAAAAAATATCATCAACATAATTTTCAATTAATAAAATATTACCTTGAGTTACCTTGATGTAGAGGTTGTTGTCTACGCTTCCTTTCCATAGTTCGTAGGGAGTTTTTTCATTGTTGTTTCTGAGCATTACTCTGTTTTGAAAGTGAACTGATGTATGCACTGCATGTGTCCAAAAAATATCTGTCAATTTGGAATCCATTAGCATTGTTTGATCCATTTCCTGTGTAATTATCATCCATTATGATAATGTTCATTTTTATTTGAACCACTCTATGAACCAATATATGAATCCATTCTTTCACCCACTATCATATATCTATCGAAAACTTCTAAGTGTTCTTACGAATCCATCTCTGTCCATACTGTCCAAGACTCTACTTGCACAATTGATCTGGATTATTTTCGGCACGAAATGAGATCGGAGATATAAGAAAGAAATGCACATAGATATTGCAGATATTCAATAATATAACAGAAATGTATCAGAGATGCAACCATAAACATAGATATACAGTAATACACAATTTCTATTAATCAGAGAAATGTACAGAGACTGTAAAAATACAGAGTGAAAGACTCGCTAGAATGGTGGCAGCTTATCTCTGAGAAGAGATGTGACGGCTACTCGCATTCACAAGAAGATGGTTACAATGAGGCTCTAGAGGCCTTTTTAAAATAATCAAGAATGCCAAAATTCCTAGACATCCAAAAACCTAACCCTAGGAGATGAAGCGCCAAAAGTCATGTGGGCCCCGTTTGGGTAAGTTGGTGCATCAAGTTCCCGAGGTCGTAACTTTTGCATACGATCTCCGTTTTAGGCGTGTGATAGCTCGTTGGAAAGGTATCGTCGAGGAGATTCATTTTGGGTTATAAATAATGCCTTTGGATATCATTGAGAACCTCTATCTCGAAAAAACTTCATTTACGCCCTCAAAATGGCCCCGGAAGTTAAAACCTGCTAAAAATAGTAAATTGCCAAAATGGCCAGAAAACTGTTTTGAGCCATTTGGAAAAGGTGGGTGGCCCCTAATATCCACCTGGATCAGCAATTGTCCATAATGCTGACCCATTTATCACTATACTATCATGAAGTCTTGATTAATCTATCAAACTATACTTCTGCTAACTGATTGCTCTGAATCTGTCTTCTCAAACTCTGCAAGCTTCTCGAAGGATGGTTCTTTGGTTTGTCACAACTATCACATAGACTCCCCCTATCTAATATTCATATTACTTGGGAGTCTACAAATCGTATGGCTCAGAACAATTCCTTCTCTGATGTGTATTCATCTTCATCTTCATTGGTAGATTCATTATCTCTTTGAGCTCTGACTTCTTTCTTTATATCTGTGGATTCATCTTTCACTACAATGCCTGAAAGTACAATCTCTTGAACATGTTCCTTATTTACCTATCCTTCCTTTCTTTTAGTTATTTTCCAAACCTTTCTGTATCTGACATTTTTCCTTTTCTTTGTAGAATTTTCTTCATCTCGTTTTATTTCCAATCTTGTGATCTATGGTACCTAGTCTTTGTTCACCTGTTCTTCCTGTTTTCTTATCCATACTTTCTTATATCTGATATCAATATTCTCTTTCATGGAAGTATCGATCATGCTTCTACAATCACTAGCTATATGTCCATAGTTATGACATTTATAACACTCAATGTTACGTGCGACCACATAGGCACAGTCTTCTTGAACATTTCTTTTATAATCCCTTCAATCTGCAACCTTATGTCCAAATTTAGTACAGTAAAAACAATGACCATAAAATAAATTTTCATACCTCAGAGTGAATGATTTTCTTTGTGGCGTAGTCCTTCTGAATATTTTCCTTGACTAATCATGATCATGATTGAAGCTTCTTTGTGGCTTGAACATGGATGGTATTCTTGAATATGTATCTTCAATAGTTTTCTGAGATTCTGGTTGACCATGATTCCTTCCTTTGAGTACTTTTTCATAACTCTTTCTATTTTCTTCATTCTTCTTTTCTAGCTCATTCTCTACAACTGATGTGGATGTTTCTGTCTCTTCAATGTTCTTGTTGACCTTGACAATTTTGACTCTTAGTGTGACAACTTCTTCTTCAATATTCTCAACCTCTTCTTCTTTATTCATTATCTGAGACTTCATGACCTCTTCAGTTCTCTTTTCTTCTTCAAGTTGGATTTTCGATGTAATTATTTATTCTTCCAGTCTTCTCTCTTCTTGACCAAACTCTTCCTCAAGTTGGTTTAAGTCATTGGTTCTTTCCTTGAGATGATCCATCAATATATTTTCTCTCTTTTTTGCTTATTTCTTTTGTGCTGCCATGTTGGCTTCTAAACATTTCTTTTGATATTCTAGAGTTTCTTCAATTCTTCTGGACTCTTCTACTTGAGCTCTTAAATTCTTGATGACCTGCTGATATTTTTCGGAACCTTGAACACTTTGCTTTTGCTTCATCAATTCTTTCTTGGATGACTTGTTTTCTTCTCTTTCTTTCCTTAGATATTTAATTGCAATGATCAATTTTTCTTTGTAATCAACTTCTGCTTCATCATACTCTTCCTCTTCTGAATCTGTCTGACATGATGAACATCTTTCTTCTTGTTCTGTATCTGCATATTCTTTGGCATTTTCTGAATCTGTGATGCGTGAAGAATATATTTCATGTAAATTATCCCAAAGTTCTTTGGCTGATGAACATTTACCAACCTTTTATCTTACAGGTTTAGGTAATCCTTCCCAGATGAAATCCATTGCTATTTTGTTATTCTTCTTCAATTCCTTCTTGGCTGTAGTCTTTTCCCTTTTTGAACTATCATATCCTGTAACAACTGATAGCCAAATATAATGTCCCTGTGCCTGTAAAAATACTTTTGTCCTTCTACTCCACATATCATACTTAAAACTATTCTGACCATTAAACATTGGTACTCCATTCTCAGAATAATCCATGATCTCCTTCCAGTGGTTAAACTGTTTCTTGAAGGAACCTTGCTCTGATACCAATTGTTAGATTACTGAGAGGGGGGGGGGGGTGAATCAATAATAGATCAATTTAATCCTTTTTAACCATATAATCCAAGTGTTATATCAATGTAGCATTATCATCCAATAACTGCAGAGTAAATAATAAATGAACAGATGAACAATCATACACATACACAGTGCACCAGTTCATCGAGTCATTGTGGATCTTCTTCATTCAAGTTTGGAGAAAGTGTGTGTTGGAGCAAAGAGTCATCGGAAGGGGACCTTGCGACATCAAGGCTTTGGTTGTAATCTTCACTTTCACTTTAATATAATGCAGTGACATGTTTCTTTCCCATAAATCTCATCTCGTTTTATTGTATGATTACTTGATCACATACATAGGTTCTCTTTGAATATGCTATATTGATTTCACTTTGGTTGGATTGTTTTCTCTTGCAGATCTGATATCACAGGAGCACTAGAGTGGATATAGGATGATGGATACAACATTAGCATATTTAGTTCTCTCCCGGACACTTTTTATTGACAAAAGCATCTTAAAAATATTTTTGCTTTGCGCTCATCGCAAGATATCTAGCACGTATAGTGCGAACTCATCGCACTATATCTTAAAGTTCACCTATGATGACCCTGGGTCGTCGCAGGGCATGATACAGGTCACCTACGAAGACCTTTGGGTGAAAATACCCTAAAAAATGAAACTTAAAATGACCCTTCTAACCAGTAAAAATTGAAAATAAATCCATGAAAAGTTGGAGGAAGAGAAGATTACCTGTCCTGTGGAGTCTGTTCGTCAAAAGGTCGATCGTGCCTCCTGCAATCCGCAATGGAAGTTTGAGGTCAAAAGGGGGTTTGGGGAGGAAAGTTTGGGTGGAGTTAATAATGAAATGGTAAAAAGAAATTTTACTCATATTTATTTACTTTTCACTTTTCCATTTCATTTTTTATATTATTTTAATGTTTTTCACCTAAACCCTATACTTCCAATGTTATTACAAGTGGTTGATTTTTCGTAGGTGAGAAATCTAGGAGTGAAATCTTGAACAGGGATATGTCTTTTTGGATTTTCTTTTATATATTTGTACATATCCTTTTAGATTTTTTCAGGAAAAACTCTGAGCTTAGGTTTTGTTCCTTCTCATGCTCGTAAATCAATGAGAATGTAACCGAGTATACTTTTGTCATCTTTTTGTACTCGTCATGGTAACATGAAAAATAAAACTTATGGAGTATCCTTTAAGCTCTTTTCATGCTCTGTAAAAACAAAAATATTTTCGAGCAACCTTGTTCATTTCATGCTCGTAAAAGTGTTTGAAGAAAACGTTTGATGGGCGGTAGGTTATCACTTTTTCGATCTCATCAAATTAATTTATGAAAAAGGAACTGAGAGAGTTCTCTTTAAGTGTTTTTCAGACTCTCTAAACATGAAAAAACCCCGAGTTTTCTCTCTTTGGACTCGTTAAACAAACATTGAAAGACCCACATGGGACCGAACCACTCCTTCTTAGGGTTCGTTAAAAATACTCCGAGGAACTCATCCGAAGGATGAGCTTACATCAACAAGCATATGTTATCCTCCTCAAGATTGCATAAAAATAAAGAGGTAGTCGCCATAAATGGTGGGGGAAAATTTGGGAAAGAAATGTGTCTTTGTATCTGTGTTAGTGGCAGTAATAGTCGCTCTTGAACATGACATCCCCCTTTCATCATTTGAATCCGGGTTGGGAAATCCATTCTTCTCTCATTTGACAATCCACATGTTCATATGTTTGGGTCCTCCTTGAGTCAATTATGCCAAGTCTATTGTCATTTCATTCATATGTTCAAGATAAGTCCAACCTTAATAAGCCTCCTATCAAGTCGGCCATATGCAGTCATAAATTTTCTACCATGTCGGCCTTCTCTGTGTCAATTTCAAAATCATTTCATGCTCCGATCTATCTCAAATCTGGTACTTATTTTGTGTCACTGATGGGGGATACATCAAGTCCCTCCTGTGACGAGTATTTTCTTGTCAACTTCAGCTCATTATCCAGGAATAAGATTTATAAATTATTCAGTGCCTTAGAGCCTGCATGCCTCAATGGAAGGTTTCTTCACTTTCGACAGTGGGTTTACATCATTAGCCCCTGATTGGAAGATTCCCTCGAGTGTTCAACTCCAAATCATTCATTCACACTCATTGGATTGTACTGGGGTACCTTGGGAGTCATTGACATGAATGGTGATTTCCATCGCACTTGTTAACGGTTCTCATCATTGACCGGTAATCAAGTGGTTTCTACCATGTTCGACTTCAACACCTATAATCACATGGTTAGATTCATACTTTAGAATGATGGAAATGAAGACCATGGGTCATATCATTTTGATCCAGGATTGAATGGAGTATTCATGATTTGTATTGATACATAGATCCAATTTGTATGTCTCGTGGCTATGCCATAATTGGAAGTTTTTAAAGCATAGATCCACAATGTATTCTGAGTGGCTATGCCGATTCACTATGACATGGATCCACAATGTATGTTTAGTGGCCATGACTCATTTAACATTTTGTAATCTGAGTATGGAATGCCTACCTCAGACGATGGCATATTATTATGCTGATGCTTGACTGTTTGCAGGTTCCCGACTGATGTGCTCTTTGTTTCCGACACACACACATTTTACAAAGTATTTCGTCTGTCACGAGTTCCAGCCTCATACTTTGGGGGGAATTATGTTACACATTATTTTTTTCATCTTAATGATCCATGGACAACCATGTGTTCATGTTCCCAAAATATTCTATCTTCATGAGAAAGGTGGCTAGCTTTCTCTTCCAAAAAACCTTGTTAAGGAGGGTCGTCGCATGTTGCATCATAAGTAGGGTGTGACGATGCCTGATCATCACAGGCTTCCCTAAAAATGGTTTGCGATGACTCCACAGGCTGCTATACAGTTGGGGTGCGATGATGCCAAGAAGCTACGAAAAGGTCGACCTTCACGAAAGTTCTTGAAGGGAATCTTCTAGAAGGTGAGTTGGCATCTATATGGTTGGGATAATACTCGCTTCCCTGATTTGGTGGGATTATTCTTATCTCTTTAACCATCTCTCTTTCCCCTATATAAAGAGGGATTTCTCATGGAAAAGGCTAAGTTGATAAGTGCAGAAAGGTTAATGAAGGTTGAAATTGGCTAATATTGTATGGAGAATTCTGCATTGAGTCACTCTTGAGGGTTTCATTTCAGTTCATTGAGTCATTTTGGATCTTCTTCATTCAAGTTTGGAGCAAGTGTGTGTTGGAGAAAAGAGTCATTGGAAGGGGACCTTGTGACATCAAGACTTTGGTTTTAATCTCCGCTTTCACTTTAATATAATGCAGTGACATGTTTCTTTCTCATAAAACTCATCTCGTTTTATTGTACGATTCCTTGATCACATACATAGGTTCTCTTTGAATATGCTATATTTATTTCACTTTGGTTGGCTTGTGTTCTATTGCAGATCTGATATCACAGGAGCACTGGAGTGGAGCTAGGACGACGACGATAAGAGGAAGCAATATTTAAATGGTATTCCACTTATCTTTCGTTTGTTAGCAAATTCAATGATTAGAACTTAGGGAAAGCGTCATGCCCTGTCTTGTTTTGTTCTAGATCTAGGTGGATCTAGGGAGATTAGTTTATGTCTGCATTTACCGATAATTCCCACAACAGGGGGTGAATCAGTAATAGAGAAATTTGATCCTTTTTAACCACAAAATGAAAGTGTTATATCAATGTAGCATTATCATCCAATAATTACAGACTAAATAAACAATGAACAAATGAACAATCATACACATACAAAGTACACCAGTGTTTTTATGTGGAAACCCAAAGCGGGAGAAAACCACATAATGCTTTTTCTTATATGTCTTTAAGAATTAGATTCATTGGAAGCACCAACTTCCTTTGTTTTCTAGTTGCAATTCAAAGGAGGCTCCAACCCCCTAGTTTCTCAGGCTACAACCTGAAGGAAGCTCCAACTCCCCAATTCTCTGGCTACAACTAGAAGGAGGCTACAACCCCCTAGTTTCTCAGGATACAACTTGAGGGAAGCTCCAACTCCCCAATTCTCTAGATACAACCAGAATGAGGCTACAACCCCCTATGTTTTCTAGCTACAAACACCTTTCCTTTCCTTGTCCAACTGCCCTGACGTAGAAGTAGAATGATGGAACCACTATCACACTATCACTATGAGATATATTGCTGTAAACCTATGCCAATCAACCTGTAACAACCTGTACCAATAATTTGTGCCAACATGTACCATACATCAAGATGTACCTCAATCTGTACCATAAACAAATGCATCAACCATGCACCAAACCTATACAAATAACCTGTAATCAACCTGTACCATAAACAAGTGCATCAACCATGCACCAAATATGTACCAATCATGCATAAAATACACATAAACCATGACTCATAAGGATGTACCAACATCATCAACTATACACCTCATGTATGTGCCAACTCATCAACTACTTGTCTCAACCATGTACCCAACATGTAGCTCAACCAAAATCCCTCATCAATTTCATCATCCAAATCTGATTTGTAACTCTGTAATAGACCTGGTGTATATGATCACATACCTGCAAACCTTCCTTAACTATACCAACAAGAGACTAGCATTTTCATCAAAATTTACTTTAGTCTCACATGAATAATTTTGGATTATTCAACAACCCTAACTTGAAATAATCATAACTATCATTGCACCCCCCTTTAGAAATCCAGTTGAAAATAATTTTCAG
This sequence comes from Picea engelmannii, assembly GCA_009831015.1. Lineage (NCBI taxonomy): Eukaryota > Viridiplantae > Streptophyta > Pinopsida > Pinales > Pinaceae > Picea > Picea engelmannii. Next base: position 290,173 of record ML781229.1, read on the forward strand.
CTTAAAGCTATCTTTCCTCGAAGTTGGTGTAAATTCTGCGAGGAACGCCACGAGGAAACCACATGTGAGGTAAAGAAGAGTGCCAGAGATAAGATATTTGGTAAGAGACCAGAGGCTACTATCGTTGTCCTAGATTTTGTAGAGACAGAAGATTTCATGGTCATCAATTCTAGGAGCAAAGCCTATGCTCCCAAGGGAAAATTTGATCCTCCCCGCAATTCTTCTAGCCCAACCTCATCCTTACTCACTACTACGGTTCAGGTTCCTAAGGTTCCTGATAGTCAAGGAACAACCTTTCCTCTCCCCTCTTCCAAATACAATATCTTGAATCAGTTGGCCAACATCAAAGCATATGCAACCCTTTTGGACATGGTTGTCATCCCTGAACAACAAATGGATCTGAGACAATTCATGGAAGGAAAAGATTACATTGTAGCCAATATTTCTGAAGAGGTAAACGAAGAGGATTCATCTGTAAATAAAGTAGGTGTACATAACTTTAGATACCCTGTGAAAAATCCCCCTTTTTATATTTCTGTAAAGACTATGGATAAGATTGCCCATTGTTGCCTCATTGATGGCGGTTCGGGCCCAAGTGTGACGTCGAAGATTATTATGGAAGAGCTAGGTTTGTATTGTACAAATGAAAATGCTAGAAGAATACTCTCCTATAGTAGTCTACAACAAACAACCATAGGAGAGATTAAGGATCTGACCTTAGTTTTATGCGCTCATCCTGAAATAAGGAAAACCCTCAGCATTCAGGTAATTGATATGTCTATAAGAAATTACTCAATTATCTTAGGAAGGGATTGGCAAGCCTTAACAGGTGGATACCTCTCACTCGATGGGACACATTTATCTGTGTCTCAGAATGGTAAGAACGTTATAGTCTTTATAGAGGGAAGGATTTCACCCTACATAGAGAGTGTTCCACCATCTAGTGTAAACTATATCGAGGAGGACCTATGAGTGTATTCCATCTTTTTTGAGGAGGATAATATTCCTTTGGAACAAATCGATTTAGATGATGATATGTGGCACATGCACTTTTATGGTTCACACTCTAATGAAGGTAATGGGGCTGGCATTATCTTGGTTTCCCCTGTAGGGAGAATTCATAATTTGGCTTACAGGTTGGAGTTTGCTTGTCCAAACAATGTCATTGAATTCGAAGCTTTACTTTTAGGCATTGAAAGCGCCCTTAATCTTGGTTGTGGTCACCTTTCAATTTTTGGATATTTTGAGCTTGTTGTGAACCTAATACGTAAGATATGCTCTCCTAGAAACAAGCTGATGGAACAATACACCCAAACTATTTGGGCGCTTATCTCGAACCTTTTATCTTTCAACATCACTCATGTTAAGAGGGAGTTGAATTCAATAGCTGATCGTTTAGTTTTCTTTGTAGCTTCTCCTAATCAACAACCTTTAACTCACAGGCTTGATTGTTCTTTTCGATCTCTATATCGTTCACATATCCCAGACAATGTAGAATCTTGGCAGGTCTTCCCTAACGATGAGATATTTTGTGCTTTCATTCAAGATGAACCTCTCAAGCCCAAGGAAATGGCATCCATATAAAACACAAAAAATCCTAAGGGCTTGACTCCTCTTGAGAGTTTGTTTTCATCGAGTGATGTAGGAAATAAAGAGAATTAGAGAGAAGAGGAGTCAAGAAGGAAGGTGGGTGAAACCATCTTCTGGAATATTGGGGCACTCGAATTCTCAAAGAATGTTAAAATAAGTACCCAATGTTTTGATAAAGAAGAAACAAAGTTTTTCAAGCTACATGATGGATTTCAAAATGTTTTTACTTGGTCCTATGAGGATATTCATGGTTTTGATCCTGGTCTTACACAACATGCTATCCTAATCAAGGAAGGCATGAAACCAGCTAGGAAAAAACAAGGGCCTAATAACTCTGCATTTAAAGAAACTTGTCAGAAGGAGTTGGAAGATTTCTTAAGGGATAGGATTATTTTTCCAGTCTACCCTGAATGGGTTTCCAATTGGATACATGTTCCGAAGACAACTGATCATATTAGAATCTGCGTTAATTTTCTCACTTTCATTCAGGCTATTATGAGAAATCCATTTCCTCCTCTCAATATGAAAATGTTTCTGCAGCGGTTTGTAAGGTCGCAGATGAAGCCCTTACTTGACAAAATTTTGGGTGACAATAAAGTCAAGGTAAAAGGGGCAGATGTTCATAAAACCACTCCTATCTCAATTCGGGGTACCATGACTTGTAAATTCTTGTTTTCTGGCTTACCTGATGCAAGTACCACTTTTAAAGACCCATCCACACAACTCTTGATGAGTTGATCAACATCCATATCTACCTTGATGATCTAATCATATGCGTTAAAACGATGATAATTACCTCGGAGTTCCAAGTGTTATTTCTAGGTCCCTTCAAAACTGGTTTTGACCTGGACACTAACTCTTATATTCTAAAATATTTATAGGAGCAATTTTTTTCCTACAACATTAATGGTTCTCGCTTGAAACATTGTGAGGGACCAATGTGAAAAGTTCTAATACTATTTGGACTTTTTGTATATTAGTAACCTAGCTTTGTTTTCCTTTTTTGTGCTATTTTCTTTTCTACCTTACAATAGTTGATTTCTGCTATTCGTTTTAAGTTTCCTACTACTTTTACATTACTGTCATTTTATTATTTCTTTTTTAATTTTTGCAAATTTACTTCTATTGTGATTTTGTTTCCTGCCATTTTCTAGTTAATTTGGTCAAAATAGGACGATTGGATTAGCCCTGCCATAGTGACACTCCTGCAAAGCATTGTTAGTAAATAACAATCAAGCTTAGACAATTGTTACGATGTTTCCCCTGAAGGCACACTTGAATTTGTTGTCTTCTTTCACTGTTGTCTTATAAAGAATTGGTTGTCTCCCGCTTCTTCTTGCCATTTCTTCATCCATTTGAGATTTTAAAGAGCAAATCCGTGATTTTTCTCCTTGAAGTAAAGAGAAGATTCTGGTTTAATGATTATGCATACAGTGGTAAAACTCCTCATACTTAACACTTTTCATGAGTTATTCCCAAATTCCTGACCATTTTTTCATTAAATTCGCTCACTTCCCCTTGTTGCATAATCTTCCTAGTTATATCTTCTTGACCTGTTGTTCTTGGTCTACAAAACCATGAGTTATGAGTTCTAAATCTGTTGAAAACAAATTTCCCTATGGAGTTTCCAGTTTGTTGACAATTTAAATCACAATGAAGTTTTCCCGTAAAGTATTGCTAAAGCCTACTATTATAAGCTAATAATATAAATAATACTAGTAGGTGGGACCCCCGTGTAGATTGGGAGATAATATATGGCTCTTATTTGATGTTTGTGCCACTGTTCGACAATGTTGACATGGTTGATGAGATATTTTTTTTATTGGCAATGGATTGGGCTTATTATGTGTTGGTTCTAATTGCAACAATTAGATGATGGATAAGGCATGTTTTTTATGTTGTTCTAGCTCAACTTTTATGTTACAACGGCTTATGTCGTCCATTGTTATCATTGCTATCTGTTCTTGGATCCATTATTGGGATACCTGCACAAGAGACATGTTAGTAATCAAACATAAAGATAAGTTGGGAAAGGGAAAAAACAATATAAACAAATGCGGAAAGAAGGAATCGAACTATGCTCTTATGCTACCTACATGCATCAAAATTTAAATGATTGTTGTTATCCTATCTAATAATTTAATGGCTATGTGATATTTTGAGTTATATAATTGATATGCATTATGGTTAAGTTGGAAATGGTAATATATGATGTGAGTGGCGCGTTTGACAAGTGATAGATGTTGATTAAGGTTGGTTGTCATTGATGTCAACCCTTGAAGAAATCCCGGTAGCACAAAGGTTTGGGTAATGGACCCAATTTTGTTTGATGTAAAGATGACTCATTATTGCTTGTCATGTTTGATAATAAGTAGAAATGGATGAACTCCAAAGTGGTCCCCTTATGGTGAAAACCCTCACGGGAAGACGCTTTGTGGATTGAGTTATCCTAGAAGTATGGTTATAGAACCCATGCTTATTTGTGGAATAATGAGATGAAGGTTAGTGAATTTGTCAGTGAAACTATCCTAGATGGATATTTTTTTTCATGCCATTTCCATTGGTATGTGAAACGCCACATAAATCCTCACGGTTAGAGAGTTATGGCCATGAGAAGTTGAGGAACTCAGGTTTGGGTAATGGACCCAAGTTTGTTTGATGGATAATGGTATGAGTTTTGATATATTTGTAGGTAATACTATTCAATATCGATGGTACATGTCATTCCATTTCTGGTGGTATGTGTAACATCACATAAATCCTCACGGTTTGAGAGTTATGGCCTTACAAAGTTGGAGGACCCTCTTATGTCATCTAGAAGCCCCAAAAGGTCAAAGTAGTTAAAGTGGTTTAAGAGATATTAGAAGGTAAATAATAAAGTGAAGTGATTAGTGTACTATAATTCAAAGTGAATACAAAATAAATTATTTAAATAATAAATTTAATGGATAAATTAGAAGTGGGTTAACCCTAAAATAAGGAAAGCGCGCAAAGTGACCTAGAAGATGTTTTTAAGGAAGCTACTTGGAGAGTATAAATAAGAGGCAAGGCTCTCTCATTTTAGACACACTTGAGAATATTGAATACCTATAGTTTTCTGAGGTAACCAAAGGATATATAAGCTGAATTTCGGAGGGAAGGTGAAGAAAATAAGGCCGAAATTCAAGGAAGGATAAATTCTTTTGATGATGCTTTCTAAGGTATGTTATTTACAGGTCATTTGACCATTTTCGCAATAATTTTTTTTTTAGAATGATTCGGACCATGAAATTGCTATTCCATTGAGGAAACATATCCAAGTATCTGTGGTAAAACATTCATCTTGTGGGTTGTTGCACTTTTTTATTTACACTCCGTGGAAAATAGGGTTTGTGGCTAGTCCTGAAACTAGTCTAAAACAAGTGTTTTGGGTAAAAAAGTCATAAATTATTCATAATAGATCTAGATCCAAATTCTGTAATACCAAATGTTTTGGTTAGAGTACAGTCTTTAGTATTCTGTGTAACCGTTTCATATCTATTCAACAAATATTTTGTGTGGGGCACGCTCTAGAAGGTCGCTCTCTAGAATAAGCCAAAATTCAGCAAGGTATGCCATTTTTGCTATAACTCCTTTTCTGAGAGGTTCAAAGTAGTGACACATGGAGGAATTGCATAAAACACACTGAATAATTTTTTTTTATTAGTTTCATATCTTTATTCATTACATGTACAAAGTTATGATTATTTCAAGTTAGGGTTGTTGACTAATCCAAAACTAGTCATCTGAAACTAAAGAAAAGTTTGATGAAAATTCTAGTCTCTTGTTGTTTAATGTTAAGGAGGGTTTGCAGGTATGTGATCATATACACAAGGCCTATTACAAAGTTACAAATCATATTTGGATGATGACATTGATGAGGGATTTTGGTTGAGGTACAAGTTGGGTACATGGTTGAGACAAGTAGTTGATGAGTTGACACATACATGAGGTGTATAGTTGATGATGTTGGTACATATTGATGAGTCATAGTTGATGAGTAGTTGATGCATGATTGGTACATACTTGGTACATGGTTGTTTGCACTTATTTATGGTATAGGTTGATTACAGGTTGGTGCATGGTTAATGCACTTGTTTATGGTACAGGTTGGTGCATGGTTGATGCACTTGTTTATGGTATAGGTTGATTACAGGTTGAGGTATAGGTTGATGCATGGTTCAAGTTTATTGTTACAGGTTTACAACGGTATATCCCACAATGATAGTGTGACAATGGTTCCATCATTCTACTTCTACTTCAGGGCGGTTGGACGGGGCAATGATAGGTGGTTGTAGCCACCTTCCGGTTGTAGCTGGAGAACACAGGGGGTTGTAGCCTCCTTTTGTTTGTAGCCAAAGAATTGGGGAGTTGGAGCTTCCCTCAATTTGTAGTCTGAGAAACTAGGGGGTTGGAGCCTCCTTCAAGTTGCAGCTGGAAAACAAAGGAAATTGGTGCTTCCAATGAATGTAATTCTTCAATAAATATAAGAAAAAGTATTCTGTGGTTTTCTCGCACTTTGGGTTTCCACGTAAAACAATGGTGTACTGTGTATGTGTATGATTGCTCATTTGTTCATTGATCATTATTGGATGATAATTCTACATTGATATAACACTTGGATTATTTGGTTTAAAAAGGATTATAATTTCTCTATTACTGATTCACGCCCCTCTCAGTAATCCAACAATTGGAATCAAAGTAGGTTCCTTTAGAAATTAGTTTAACCACCGAAAGGTAGATCATGGAGAGAAACAACTTTTTTAAAGATGGAATACCACAGTTTGATGGACAAAAGTATGTTTTTTGGAGCATAAGGATGAAGACATATATACATGCACAGGGATTTGAAATTTGGAAATCAATTGTAGATGGATACATAGCACCAATAGTTCCACCAACAAATGAAAAAGCAGTGAAACTCGGTCATAATAATTCCAAATCCACAAATGCACTTCTGAATGATCTCAGTGAAACAATATTCACCAAAGTTTCACATTGTAAATCCGCTAAAGAGATTTGGGAGAAGCTTCAAAATATTTATGAAGGAGATTCAAAAGTCAAAGCATCAAAGCTTCAAACTTACAGAGGTTAGTTTGAACAACTAAATATGAAGGAAGATGAGAATATTGCAGCCTACTTCTTACTAGTCGATCAAACAATGAATGTAATCATAAGATTGGGAGAAGAAATCAAAGAATCTGTAATTGTTCAAAAGGTACTAAGATCTCTTCCTATGAGATTTGACCCTAAGATATCAACAATAGAAGAAAGACCAGATCTAAACTTAATAAGCATGGATGAACTGCATGGAATCTTCACAGCATATGGAATGAGAACTGAACAAGAAAATCTAGATGTAAAAGAAGCATCTTTCAAAGCATCCAAAAGATCAAATCAAAAGGAAAAGAAACAAGAAGAACATAGTAGAAACAATGACGTCTTAGAAGATGATGAAGAAGTGGCCAACTTCGTCAGAATACTGAACAAGGGAACCGATGGTAGGTATAGAGGTAAGCTTCCTTTAATTTGTTTTAATTGTGATGGTATTGGTCATTTTGCTAACAAATGTCCTCATAAGAAAAAGAGAAATGATGAAGGTTACTCAAAAGGAAAACAAACATATAAAGTAAAAATAACTACAAAGAAAGTTTTCAAGAAAAGCTTATCCACCAAAGAAGACATCTCATCATCATATGAAGATGAAGTCAATGACAGTGAGACAGGAAGAGTTATATTCATGGTAGTAGAAGACTCTGATAAAGAAGACTCCCAAGAAGAATATGAAGAAGCCGAAGAAGAATATGAAGACATCGAAGAAGAAATTGAAGACGCAAAAGTTGACTACCGAGAAGAATTGATGTGTGCCATAGAAGTTATCAGAAGAGAAAAAAAGAAAAACAAGAAACTACAAGCAGAACTAGATAGGAAAGAAGACACTCAAGAACTAGAAAAAATGATCACAAATTTTAAGGTTCAAATAGAAGAAGATAAAATAATTGAATAAGCACTCAATGGACAACTAGAAGAAAAGGACAAGATCATTGGAAATTTGGAAGCAGAGATTGTCAGATTAAGAAAGGATATTCAAAAGAAAAAGATGCAGAATAGCTCAAAATTTTTGGATGATATTATCAACAATAAAAAATATCATCTTGACAAGTCTAGACTTGGATACAATCAGACAAAAAATGGATCAAGCTCCAAAAGAACAGAGCAAGAAACATATCCAAAAAGCTATGCAGAAACAATCAAAGGGGATAGGAACATATACTTGGGAATATTACAGGGACACTCCTCCACCGAGAAGATTCATATTTTATAATCAACAACATATAGATAGGCCTCAAGAAGAAGAAGGATTCATAAGAGCACCTCCTTTTAGAAGATCTTCAACTCCCAGGTATCAAACTATATTTTTTGGTTTATGTTATGCATGTAATGATTTTGGACATAAAGCTGTGAATTGCAGAGCTAACAATAGGAACATAAACAACTTTGAAAGTCATACACAAAAGGGTTATCCAAGAAGGCCTACTGAAACACAAAGAAGAAGTTACTATAGGTTTGAATATTTGAGCACTGAATTGGAATGCTACAAATGTAACAACTTTGGATACATGGCCAAAGATTGCAGAATGAGAGTCCCTCTTAGAGAACCGCAATAGAGTAACAATAGTCACAGACAGGAACCTCAGAAAATGATATGGATAAGAAAGCAGAATCAATATAGCAATGAAGAATGCACACTCGCTATACAAGCTAAGCAGAAGAAACGTGGTTGGTATGTGGATAGTGGTTGTTCAAAACACATGACAGGTGATAGAGACAAGTTTCTTACATTAAGAAAGGAAAGAGATGGATCGATCTCCTTCAGAAATGATGATTCAACTAAAATCATTGGAAAAGGCACAATCAGAATTGGGAACAAGAATACAAATGCAGGAAATGTTCTACTAGTAGAAGATATAAAACATAATATTCTAAGTGTGAGTCAAATGTGTGACCAAGGTCATAAAATTACTTTCGTTTCACAAATGTGCGAGATAAGAAAATAATGTTCCGGAAAATTGATTGCTACAGCTGCAAGAACTTCAAGAAACATATATGTGTTAAGTGAAATTGGAAATGAAAAGTGTTTTCTAGGAAAGGAAGATGATAGTTGGCTATGTCACAGAAGAATGGGTCACATACATTTTGATAACCTTGTCAAATTCAACAAAAGAGAAGCAGTCAGAGAAATGTCCTAGATCACAAAACCAACCAACACTTTATGCAAACATTGTCAACAAGGAAAACAAACAAAGACCAAGTTCAAATCAAAGGAATATTCAACGACAAGACCACTGGAAATTGTGCACACTGATCTAGTTGGATCAACTACAACAAAGGGCTTAAAAGGTGAGAAATACTTTATGTTATTAGTTGATGATTATACAAGAATGACTGCAGTTTGATTTCTCAAGAATAAGTCAAAAACTTTTGAAAACTTTAAGATCTACAAGGAAATGGTTGAAAATGAAATGGATTCAAAAAATCAAATGCTTGAGATATGATAATGGAGGAGAGTTCACTTCAAAGGAATTTATGGACTACTGCAGCAGTCATGGAATAAAAAGGAAATTCTCTGTTGCTAGGACACCTCAACAAAATGGAGTTGTTGAAAGAAAGAATAGGACAATACAGGAAATGGATCGAATAATTCTAATGGATTCCAAATTGACAGATATATTTTGGACACAGGAAGTGCATACAACAGTTCATATTCAAAATAGAGTAACTCTTAGAAAAAACACTGACAAAACTCCCTATGAGCTATGGAAAGGAAGACCAGCAAATGTGAAGCACGTCAGAGTTTTTGGAAGAAAATGCTACATCAAAAGAGAAGATGGAAGAATGGGAAATTTTGACTCTCGTGTGGACAAAGGAGTACTTGTTGGTTACTCAAGTACAAGGAAAGCATACAAGTGTTACAATATGAGATTGAACAAAGTTGTGGAAAGCATCAACATAACAATTGATGAAACAGGCAGACCATAATCAAAGGAAGAAGAAAATGAATCAATGGAACAACCTTTTGAAAAGGAAGCAGAAGATGAAAAAGAAGTAGAAGAGGAAGATCAAGAGAATCCTATAGAAGCAAAATAACAAGTTCAGCAAGTGTCTCGAAAGACACCTAGAAAACGAGTACAGAAGAATCATCCTTCAGATTAGATTATCATAAACAAAGATGCAGGAGTTGAGACTAGAAGAAAAAACCGTTCACTAGAACAAACACACCTAGCACTCTTATCTACAATTGAACCAAACTGTTTTGAAGAAGCCAACAAGGATGAATTTTGGACTAAGGCCATGGATGAAGAATTGGATCAAATAGAGAAAAATGACACTTGGGAATTGGTTCCAAGACCAAAGAATAAGAATGTGATCAACATAAAATGGGTTTTCAGGAATAAATTGAATGAAGATGGATAGGTTACAAGGAACAATGCTAGATTGGTATGTAAAGGATATGCACATATTGAAGGAATCGAATTTGAAGATACATTTGCCCCAGTTGCCAGAATGGAAGAAATTCGTTTTCTTTTAGCTTATGCATGCTCCAAAAATATTAAAGTGTATCAGATGGACATAAAATCAGCTTTTCTAAATGGGGAACTTGAAGAAGAAGTCTACATTGAAAAACCAGAAGGATTTCAGTTGTCAGAGAATGCAGACTATGTGTGCAAATTAATGAAGGCCTTGTATGGTCTAAAACAGGCTCCTAGAGCATGGTACTCTAGACTGGATAAATATCTACAGGAGACAAGGTTCAGAAAAGGAACTGCAGACAACAACCTCTACATCAAGGTAATATTTTATTAATTGAAGTTTATGTTGATGATATTATTTTTGGTAGTGATGATGACAGGTTAAGCCAAAAATTTGCAAAGGATATGCAAAATTAATTTGAAATGTCATTACTTGGAGAACTATCCTTCTTTCTGGGACTTCAGATACGTCAAAGCAACCAATGGATTTTTATTTTCCAAACCAAGTATATTAGATAAATGTTAACAAGGTTTGGAATGGAAAATTGCAAACCAGTTATCACTCCCATGCAAAAAAGTTGCAAGTTAAGAAAATATGATGATTCAAAATCTACAGATCAGAGGAAATACAGGTCAATGATTGGCAACCTACTATATGTGAAAACATCCAGACCAGATGGCCCACACGGGTGTAGACGAATTGGCAAGTGCCGTGTAAATGGAAAGAAATTTGTAAAATGAAGTCTCATGTTCGATTCTCACCCGGACTTACTCGTGCGCCATTCTTGCGGGCTGGGTGGTTGCACCTGGGGTTATAGTGGTAGCCGCCTGGGGATCGACCCCGTGTCACGCGAGTACGAGAACCGCGAGTTGCCGATTCCCCCAGTAAAAAAAAAAAAACATCCAGACCAGATGTAATGCAGGCAGTTGGACAGATGGCATGATTTTAAGAAGCACCAAAGGAATCACATGTATTAGCAGTGAAGAGAATTTTTAGATATCTCAAAGGAACATAAGAGTTATCTCTTATTGCCTACATAGATGCATATTGGGCAGGTTGTATTGATGACCAACGAAGCACCAATGGAGCAACGTTCTACTTGGGCGAGTGTTTAGTATCATGTCTAAGAAAGAAACAATCATTAGTATCTATATCTACAGCCGAGGCAGAGTATATTGCAACAACAACATGTTGTACACATGTTCTTTGGATGAAACAAACTTTGATAGATATACAGGTTGAGTATGATGAGCCCATTCCAATCTATTGTGATAATACAAGCGCCATCAGTATCTCAAAGAACCCGATGATGAACTCCAAGAAAAATCACATTCCAATCAAGTATCACTTTCTATGAGAACAAGTTGCAGAAAAGAACATAAGAGTTGAGTATGCGGGCACAAAAGAACAAGTGGCAGACATATTTACAAAACCACTTCCACGGGAAGCCTTTGAGTATCTTTACCAGAGACTCGGAGTTATTTATACTCCAAAATGAATGATTTTCAATGCTTATATTATATGTCTTAGATGTACATGAGGAATCACCATAAAGAGGACAGTTCATTTAGGGGGATAAACCCCAGATGGAAAGATACCTTTGCCATTGATGACAAAGGGGGAGAGATTCATCAGATGTAGAGGACAAAGGCATGGTTCCAGGGGGAGAAATGGTCACAGAGATGAAGAGGAAAGAGGCATGTTTCCATGGGGAGCATGAGTGATATGACTTCAGTATTGCATGACATAATTTCAGTTTTTCATCAGACTGTTGCCATCAATGGCAAAGGGGGAGATTGTTGATTAAGGTTGGTTGTCATTGATGTCAACCCTTGAAGAAATCCCGGTAGCACAAAGGTTTGGGTAATGGACCCAATTTTGTTTGATGTATAGATGACTCGTTATTGTCTTTTCATGGTTGATAATAAGTAGAAATGGATGAACTCCAAAGTGGTCCCCTTATGGTGAAATCCCTCAGGGGAAGACGCTTTGCGGATTGAGTTATCCTAGAAGTATGGTTAGAGAACCCATGATTATTTGTGGAATAATCAAATGAATGTTAGTGAATTTGTCAGTGAAACTATCCTATATGGATATTTCTTTTCATGCCATTTCTGTTGGTATGTGGAACGTCACATAACTCCTCACGGTTAGAGAGTTATGGCCATGAGAAGTTGGAGAACCCAAGTTTGGGTAATGGACCCAAGTTTGTTTGATGGATAATGGCATGAGTTTTGATATATTTGTAGGTAATACTATTCTATATCGATGTTACGTGTCATTCCATTTCTAGTGGTATGTGGAACGTCACATAACTCCTCACGGTTTGAGAGTTATGGCCTTACGAAGTTGGAGGACCCTCTTATGTCACCTAGAAGCCTCAAAAGGTCAAAGTAGTCAAAGTGGTTTAAGAGATTTTAGAAGGTAAATAATAAAGTGAAGTTATGAGTGTACTATAATTCAAAATGAATACAAAATAAATTATTTAAATAATAAATTTACTGGAGAAATTAGAAGTGGGTTAACCCTAAAATAAGGAAAGTGGGCAAAGTGACCTAGAAGATGTTTTTAAGGAAGCTACTTGAAGAGTATAAATAAGAGGTAAGGCTCTCTCATTTTAGACACACTTGAGCATATTGAATACCTATAGGTTTCCAAGGAAACAAAAGGATATATAATCCAAATTTCTGAGGGAAGGTGAAGAAAAGAAGGCCGAAATTCAAGGAAGGATAAATTCTTTTGATGATGCTTTCTAAGGTATGTTATTTACAGGTCATCTCACCATTTTCACAATAATTTTTTTTTCTAGAATGATTCAGACCGTGAAATTTTTATTCCATTGAGGAAACATATCCAAGTATCTGTGGTAAAAAATTCATCTTGTGGGTCATTGTATTTTTGGAGTTACACTCCGTGGAAAATAGGGTTTGTGGCTAGTCCTGAAACTAGTCTAAAACATGTGTTTCGGGTAAAAATGTCATAACTTCTTCATAATAGATCCACATTCAGTAATACCAAATGTGTTGGTTAGAGTACAATATTTAGTATGTTGTGTAATTATTTAAGATCGATTCAAGAAATATTCCGTGTGGGGCATGCTCTACAAGGTCACTCTCTAGAATAAGCTAGAATTCAACAAGGTATACCATTTTTGCTATAACTCCTTTTCTAAGAGGTTCAAAGTAGTGACACATGGAAGAATTGCATAAAACACACTAAATAACATTTTTTATTAGTTTCATATATTTATTCATTACAGGTACAATGTTATGTTTATTTCAAGTTAGGGTTGTTGACTAATCCAAAACTAGTCATGTGAAACTAAAGAAAAGTTTGAAAATGCTAGTCTCTTGTTGTTTAAAGTTAAGGAAATTTTGCAGGTATGTGATCATATACACGAGGTCTATTACAGAGTTACAAATCATATTTGGATGATGAAATTGATGAGGGCTTTTGGTTGAGGTACAAGTTGGGTACATGGTTGAGACAAACAGTTTATGAGTTGGCACATACATGAGATGTATAGTTGATGATGTTGGTACATATTGATGAGTCATAGTTGATGAGTAGTTGACACATGATTGGTACATACTTGGTGCATGGTTGGTTGCACTTTTTTATGGTACAGGTTGATTACAGATTGGTGCATGGTTGATGCACTTGTCTATGGTATAGGTTGGTGCATGGTTGATGCACTTGTTTATGGTACAAGTTGGTGCATGGTTGATACACTTGTTTATGGTACAGGTTGATTACAAGTTGATTACAGGTTGATGTATAGGTTGGTGCATGGTTGATGCATGGTTCAGGTTTATTGGTACAGGTTTACAGCGGTATATCTCAGAGTGATAGTGTGACAGTGGTTCCATCATTCTACTTCTACTTCAGGGCGGTTGGACGGGGAAAGGATAGGTGGTTGTAGCCACCTTCCGGTTGTAGTCGAAGAACATAGGGGGTTGTAGCCAGAGAATTGGGGAGTTGGATCTTCCCTCAGGTTGTATCCTGAGAAACTAGGGGGTTGGAGCCTCCTTCCAGTTGCAGCTGGAAAACAAAGGAAGTTGGTGCTTCCAATGAATGTAATTCTTCAAGAGATATAAGAAAAAACATTCCGTGGTTTTCTCCCGCTTTGGGTTTCCACGTAAAACACCGGTGTATTGTGTATGTGTATGATTGTTCATTTGTTCATTGCTCATTATTGGATGATAATTCTACATTGATATAACACTTGGATTATTTGGTTTAAAAAGGATTATAATTGCTCTATTTCTGATTCACCCCCCCTCCCAGTAATCCAACAATAGATGCTAATTCCAATGCATGGTTTAAATGAATGGTTAATGGATTAATGGCCAGCATGTAATGATAAATTAAATGGCTGGAGGGTGGATGCGATGTGCATTTACTGCACGTCACCCTTACTCTTTCCACTGGCCGCCACCATAGTCGGGCTATTGTACAACTGTGTTTGTTGTGGTTAGTCTTCGACTTTCAAGAAGTGGGGAGAACCGCTAAGCCAATTCACATTTTAAGGTGCTCTTGGTTATAGCTATGCCTTTTTTCCATCCATGAATTTTCTCTGGTTATGAAATAGATAGTGCCTTCGTATGTATGGGTTTGTGATTTCCATGAGTCGGGAAATTGTGTTAATTGGTGACATTTTTCTGGAATGAATCGTTGGTGGTTTTTTTCATTGCAATGAAGTTTGAAGTCACAGTGCTATTGGTCGTTTCGAGCATTAGTAGCCATAAAGGCTCTCTGCCATCCTTGTTTGTTTTAGTTGGAGGGTTTCGAGTGGCTGGTTGTCTCCACGCATTCATATCACCATACCTAGTCCTTGGCTTTTATGGGGTTTAATGGGTTGGAAGCACCTTGTGTCACTGCGCATTATTCACTTGGGTATTGTGTTGTTCATGCTACTAATGGTCGTGCAGTGGGTTATATTTCTTCTTCTCGGCTCTGTTTCATCTTGTTGTTAGTTGGTTGGTTGGGAGATCCATGAGGGTTATACCTTGCCTATGCTAAGTATCGTTACAGGGACAAAATGGAGCCTTGCTCCTCTGTTCATAGCCTCTCCTGTTAGGGGAAATGTCACCCTGTCTGTAAAGTCAATTGTGATATACCCTATATGTGCACCATTGGTCTCAAAGGTTTCCACCAATGAGAGGAGTCAACTCTAGCCTCCTTGTGTTGGTCCACAGAGAAAACCCTTGAATTCTCAATCCTGAGTGTTGATAGAGGAGACCGTTATGGCATGTTGGGTATATTGTTGGTTGTTATGCATTGATGGTGTATTGTCGATAGAATTATTGGCTCACCCCATTGATTATGTGATAGTGGTGTTGGTTTTGGTATCTAGTCACTGCAGTTGTTGTTATAATTAAATGGATAATCTCAACATGGTTAATTGGATGATTGTTAAATCGAGTATACAGTCCATGTTCTTGTGATCATTGAATTGATAAGCCAACACTATTTTTAATTGACTAAGTCACAACATTGCTTCGTGCATGATGCGTGGGTATGTGTGGCATTCCTACAACATGATAGGTTGATTCGTTGATTATTATGACTATGTGTTTTTAATGGCCAAATGGTTATTGCAATCAGGATGATTATGGAATTTCCATCCACTATATATGTTATGGTTATTTGATTGCGTTATCAAGAATGGGCACAAGTTTTTACACAGTATGGTTTTGTTGCAATTTGATTAATTTGAGCAATACTATTGCTTCCTCCTTGTATTGGATTGATAACTCAACCTGATAGGTTGAGTTAAAAATACTGTGACTGTGTGTTTTAAAATTGTCAAATGAGAATGTTGTAATCGTGGTAATTATGGCATGGTTATCCATTGTATTTTTTATCGATATTATTTGGTTGTGCCATTAGAGAAGGTCACAGGTTTTTAAATGTGACTTTGTTGCAGTTTGATAAACTTGTGTTATGAGATCGGTATTGGATTGTTAGCCCAACATTGTGGATGTTTAGATTCAGAGTGATTGAACCTATAATAGTCATGGAAATGCTCTTGTGTTTTGTTGGATGTTTGTGTATTCCACAACATGGTATGTGTTGATTGGTGATGGTTGTCTATGAGTTTAAATGGCAAGTCAAGATCTTTCTTTTAAAAAATTGATGGTTGCATGTGCTTTTCCGTTATGTGTGTTGATGAATATCATGTTTCATAGCAGACACAGACATAGGGTCTATGATAGTATAACCTCATTGAAATTTAATTTTTAAATGAATTAAAGGACATAATCAAGCACGACCTTTGAGTTTGTATTTGATGATTGAAATAATTCATGGGTAGGGGTTGATTTTGATGCTGAACAGAGTAGTTTACTGTTTATTCTTCTGGGACGTGTTTTAAAATATTAAATGGATAAGTGAGATGAACAAAGCTCCCCTACAGGCTATTGTGGAATGCATACTGTCTTGATTTGATGACATTGTGTTAAATATTTGATTACAAACAGGGAGCAAGTTAATGCACATGATTGCTTGAACTATACACAATAATTGTTTTGGGGTCGCAGTGGTCATTTGGTTGGTGTATTTCCTTTTACAGAGTGGTTTTATGGATCACTTGATTAATTTTATGAAAAATAATTGTTATCTTTCCCTACCATTATTTCTCTTTCCACTAATTACAACCCCCTCGCCTTACCACATTCATTTTTCACTCCCTGTTCTAAAAATTAATTGCAGTCAAGAAGAATTCTGTATTGAAGTAGTTTAGAGTCGCATTTTCTTGGTTGGATTACAGTGATGTTTTCTTTGGTTTACATTACAGTTGATTGTTTGTGGTCTTTGAGTAGTAACCGTGTTTATTTTCCCCCTCATTCTATCATTTTTCGCTAAATACAAGCCCCTCGCACATCCCAGGACCTTTTGTTCACCCCATGCTCATTGACAACAATTAAACAATTTATATGGATTGGATTGCATGAGCCTGATATGTTGCTGAGCTAGAATATATTTCATATTTTTAAAGAGTTATCATGTATGGTTGTCAAAAGGACTATTTGCTAATCAATCATGCATGCAAGAATGATATTTTTCAGCCGACGTAGCCATGGCAAAGGAAACCGAGGGAGAGGTAATTGGAACAGAGGCCCAAGAAGGCCAAGGTTCTCCATACACTTTGATGTTGACTCACAAGAGTTAGGCCAGTTGTTTCAGGACCGATTTTTCAATTAGATTGGGCAAGGAGTGGTCCAACCTAGGCCTAAAAGGCCTCCTTTCCAAGCCCCTGGTATTCCCGTGCCCCCTCATGTCTCATTGCAACTCGAGGTTCTTGAAAATGATGGATGGTAAGAGATTTTCCACCCGACAGTCTCCCAACATCGTGGCTGGCTCAATTTGTCCTTAACTACTCCCCCACCTGTTAACCAGATTTCCCAAGCTGCACCCGTCCACTCACTAGTTTAGTCCTCTCATGATAGCAAAAGGTTTAAAATTGAGGCCCACCATGCCCTTGACAAAGGAAAATCCACTACTGTCCCTTCCTCGCCCTCTAATGGCTTTGAAAAATCTGTGTTTTCCTGAATGCATTTGAGGGATGATTGTTCTCACATAATCAATGATATTAGGCCTAAAGGCTCAACGCAACCAAAGGCAAATTCAGGAAAATCGAAGGGCGAAAGAAACAATCAAGGAAAGATTGCATGTCGGAGTGGGAAATATGTCTTTTGAATTTTTATTTTATCTATTGTTGATGGTAGTTAACTTCAGAAGTTTTGGACAACATGTTTTATTTTTGGATATATGAGTAATGCATTTTTTAATATAATGTCAAATATAAATGAGATAAATTGTCAAAAGGTGCATGAGATGATGGGAGTCACAAGGAGAGATGTTCTTGTTTAATTGACTAGTTATGCTATAATTGTTAAGAGCTAAATGGGAGTCACAAGGGGTCCCACCTACTAGTTATTATTTATTTAAAACCCCGATTTATTACTTTCCCCCCCTTAAATAAAAATTTGGTTGAGTTTTTAGTTAACTTAACTAATGAGGTGGTTCAACTACTTCAACCATTTCTAATTTGTTTAAAGGAAAGGGAAGGGTAGGAACAAGAGGAGGATAGAAGGAGAAGCATACTAAGGTTTTCTCTTTGATTTTATGTTGAGATAGTTAAGTTTTCATTCATTCCTTAATTTATCATAAGCCTAATTCTTTTTTATGATAGCAGGTTCTTATTGTAGACATCAATATTCAGGGCCGAATTACATCATTCAAACACTTGTTTTTTAGAGGTGTTGATCTATCTTTAATAGTTTGTGTAGACTTGTCTGTTTTTGAATTAGTTTTCATGACTGACAAAGGCTATTGTGCAGAGTCGAGTGGAAAACAATCTGTGGCAAGTTGATCCAACTTTTAGAGTTCAATTTTTTTTTTTCCGTGAGAGGTCCTTTTGTATGTTCCATCGGGGATGTCTAAGTTTGACTTTGGTCTGAAATTTCTGCATGAAATTTTGTAAAAGGAATGACTCTTTGGTGAATTGGAATGAAATAAAGGATTTATTTATATCTCATATGTCTTGATTATCTTCTTGGTGTCTTTACTTATGTCTCTACATTTATTTCAACAACTGTTATATTCAGAAAATCATATAAAAAGTGAATTTTCAGAAAGCTTTTTACTTGTAAAAGACTAGCCTAAGAACTTTTAATCAATACTTGTGAGTTAGGATGTTATTTTTGTTGGCTATAAATATAGGGTGATATTCCCATCTATTTTTCTTTAGCCAAGAAGAATCTGAAAATTCTTGAGTGAGATCATTTCATTTCTTTTCCTCAACACACGTCTTTGTACATATCTAGCAGGTTTTTGATAGCTTTGGCTTCTCTTTCTATGGGATTTCCCATAAGGAGGTTATCATCGACAAATTGTAAATGAGTAACTAGATTGGAATCTGGATGTAGTTTCAACCCTTATATTTTCCTTTCTGCCAAATCCTTTTGGATAAGTCTCCCCAGGCCTTCGACTAGGATTATATAGAGATACGAGGACATGGAGTCTCCCTGTATGAGACCTTGCAATGGATTGAAGTTCTTCGAGGGAGAACCATTTACCAAAATATAAATTGTAACATCCCCGATCATCAACCCACTTGTTGGGAAACGCTACTACGTGGAACATTATCATACTTATATATATAACATGCATATTAAATCTAATTAACATATTTAACTAAACAATACAAAGTAATCACAAGACTACTGCTACATACATAAGTAATGGAATTAACAGTAATTCATAATTGCATCTGAATACATGATAATATTGCTAGCATCGCAGACATGCATTTTAATTGAAATTAAGACACATGCATATACTTATCTTTGAAACTGTAGTAACTCCACCAACCATGTGCAGACCTTCCATGAACCTCCCAGCCTTAGACCTCACTACTCATCATGCTCAACAGTGGGTCACCCCCGAGCTGGGACTAAGCTCCACCCCCGGGTAGGGAATCCTAGACTAGGCTAGGGTTACAGGAAAACTGCACAGAGCAACCAAAAGGATTCTCTCCAAGAGCCTTCTTACACCCACTACTCATGGAATCTCAGTACCCACATGCATGTTCCACCTGGGAGTATACAACTTCACAAACAAAGTCCATCGGTGCTTCACCTCCCTCTCTGGGTCTCGGCAATAGGCCACATAAGGAACTCTTAGAGCTCTGTAGCTGGTGTTGGACTCTCTCTGGAAGAAAACCACTTCCCAACAGACTCTCTCACCTTGAGAGAGTTTGTCACAGGCCTGACAACTTGCCTCTTCTACCACGGGCCTGACAACCTAGTTCTTCGACTGAATTCAACCCAATTCCTGCAAGTTCAAGTTGACAGCAACAAAAAAAACTTTGGCTAACTCACAGGTGACAAAAACAACAGGAAAAAATGGGTGTGGACGTCCAGAAGACGACATCAGGACACTAAGACACAACACGGTTCAGGTAACACTGGTTTACAGGATGCATGACAAGAAATTCACGCAGAGGTCGAACACAAAATCAACAGTTCAGACATAGGGTGTATCGGCTTCCCTATAAAACATCACAGGATTTGGGTTTCAGAGCTGCGTGAGGCTTACATAACTCATACATAGATATCCCTTGGTTCAGACAACAGACAATAGAATGGAGGATGAACCTTGAACTCAGCTGACACTTCGACTTTTAACCGCATGCGCCCAGGTTTATAATTGTCTTCCTGGAGATGCATGCATTCCCTTTTTGCACACTTGGAGCTGCATGCGTTGCCTCTCCCAGGACTTAGGATAAAAACATACATTTCACATGGTTTTTGGAATAATAATAAATTATTATTTTCAAGGAATTAAGCCCCTAAGCTTAGCCCCTAGGATCAACACTTAGCCTCTCTTTCTAACCTTTCAACCCCCTTTCCTTTACCCACTCTGTTGAAGCTTAGTCCCCCATCATTCTTTCTTCTTGGTCAGTGTGCACGCAGTGATGTTAAATCTTTCTTAATGTGCTGCATAAATACATATACAAAAATAGGTTCCTGGCCTTAACACTTAGGCTCCCGACCTAATAAACACATAAGCCTACCAGCTTATTAATATTCAACTCACCAGCCTACATTACATTCTTTACAATTCATAAAAATGATTACAACAGGGCTTGTCATTGGGGATATTGCAATCCCCTCCCCTTATTTTTGCACTGTCCTCAGTGCAACTTTCACACAACATCACCAAGATTTTCAAAATCTTCAAAAAGATGCGGGTATTCTTCCCGCATAGAATCTTCATGTTCCCAAGTCACGTCTTCAGGACCATACCAGGTCCACTGTACCTTTACAATCCCTATGGCTCGATTCTAGAGTTGTTTTCTTTTCTGGTCCAATATGCACACAACACTTGTAGGACACCTTCTTTCTCCACCTGAATCACTTTCCAATCGATTACATGATTAGCATCAGGTATATATTTCTTAAGCAATGAAACATGAAACACATTATGTACAGTCATGGATGCAGGTAATGCAAGCATTTATGCAATTGGCCCAATCCTTTCTTGGATTTCAAATGGCCCACAAAATCTGGCTGCCAACTTCGTGCAGTTTTCTAGCTTCATGGAACTTCTATTGGATTTCACTTTCAGGAAAACATGATATCCCACTTTAAACTCTCTATGGGTTTCGTTTTTATTAGCATAACTTTTCTTCCTGTCATGGGCATGGGCAACTTTCAAATTATACTTAATTCTTAGCATTTTCTCTTTCATTTCCTTCAAAAATTCTAGCCCAACCACTTCCCTATCAGCTGGATTATCCCAACTTACTGGAGTATTTCACTTTCTACCATAAAGTGCTTCAAATGGGCTCATCTTCAATGATGCTTGATACCCATTATTGTAGCTGAATTCTACCAAGTGCAGGTAGTCTTCCCATTTCGATGGTTTTTCCATCACATACATCCTTAGCGTGTCTTCTATTACTCTGTTCACCCTCTCTGTTTTTCCATCAGACTCAGGATGATAAGCTATGCTAAAGTTTAGATTCATTCCAAACCCCTTGAATAGCCCTTTCCAGAAATTCAAGGTAAATTTTAGGTCTTTGTCAGACACAATTGTCTTGGGAATTCCGTGCAATCGTGCCACTTCCTTCATAAAAATATCAGCAACATCTGCTTCCATGTGAGTAGTCTTTAATAGAATGAAATGGGCATCTTTCGTAAGCTTTTCCACTACCACCATGATTGAATCATGTTGTTTGTTAGTTATGGGCAATCCCATAATGAAATCCATTGTCACCACTTCCCACTTCCACTCAGGAATAGGTAAAGGTTGCATCAACCCTATAGGGTGTTTGTGCTCAGTGTTAACCTTCTAGCACTCCATACATCTAGCGATGTATCCTACAATCTCTTTCTTCATACCCGACCAAAAGTAATGGTTCTTGACTGCTGCCACAATTTTCTGATATCCAACGTGCCCTGCATAAGGCACATTATGCATCTCATGCAAAATCACAAGTTTCAAATCCTGGACATTAGGTACATAAATTCTGTTCTTGTACAGAAGTATTCCATTAGTTTCCAATTTATAAATCTCCACTTTCTGTGACATCTTACCTTATTGTATCTTTGCTACCAAATCCCTATACTGCAAATCCGCATTTGCAGCTTCCAAAATTCTTCTTTTAATATTAGTTTGGTACATGCTAATGGCTGTAGCATGTAATTCATGTACTCTCCTGCTGAGTGCATCAACCACTTTATTTTTCTTCCCTTTGATATTATTTCTATAAAAATCGTACTCACAGAGAAACTCCAGCCACCTACTCTGTCTAGCGTTCAAGGCTGGCTGATCAAAAAAATAATTCAAACTATTATGGTCTGTTCTCAGTTCGAACCTCCTTCCCATGAGGTAATGCCTCCATTTCTTTAGAGCGTGTACTATGGGTTCAAACTCCAGATCATGAGTTGCATAGTTCCTTTTGTGTTCTTTCAACTTTCTAGATTCATAACAGATTACGAATCCATTCTGATTGAGGAATCCTCTGTTGATTAAGGTTGGTTGTCATTGATGTCAACCCTTGAAGAAAGACCCGCAGCAAAAAGGTTTGGGTAATGGACCCAATAGTGTTTGATTTAAATATGACTCATTATTGTTTTGTCATGGTTGATAAGAAGTAAATATGGATGAACTCCAAAATGGTCCCCTTATGGTGAAAGCCCTCACGGGAAGACGCTTTGTGGAGTAAGAGAACCCATGCTTAATTGTGGAATAATGAGATGAATGAAAGTGAATTTGTCAGGGAAAATATCCTATATGGATATTTCTTGTCATTTCATTTACAGTGGTATGTGGAACGTCACATAATTCCTCACAGTTAGAGAGTTATGGCCATGAGAAGTTGGAGACCCCAGGTTTGGGTAATGGACCCAAGTTTGTTTGATGGGTAATAGTATGATTTATGATATATTTTTAGATAATACTATTCTATATGGATAGTACATGTCATGCCATTTTTTTTGGTATGTATAACGTCACATAACTCCTCATGGTTTGAGAGTTATGGCCTTACGAAGTTGGAGGACCCTCATATGTCATCTAGAAGCCCCAAAAGGTCAAAGTAATCAAAGTGGTTTAAGAGATTTTAAAAGGTAAATAATAA